>VZTM01015158.1:82281-114996 GCA_013400555.1 Jacana jacana | reverse complement strand
TCAAATATTTTCAGTTGTTTGTCCACCTAACTGCATCATGAGGTTTCCCAGAAGAAAGGTAAGTAATATCACACAAGAAAGGTTTGAAAAAGAAGTCTTATGAATTACTTAAGGAAGGTTATTTCATACATGTGCAGAGAAGAGGAAAAGACAATTCTGGAAAACAAGGGGGGAAACTGGCCAGCAAGGCTAGGAATACTCATTGAAGAGCAGGTAACAAACTGTTCAGTAGGCACTCTTATGGGACTTCTGAAGCATTTCAAGGAGAATTAAATTCTAATATTCAGAAATTATCCATTCTGTGATTAGAAGGTAAGCATGTTTAGAAGTTGTCCCTGTGATCTGTTGAGGAGAGAAACAGCTCATCTGGGCATTCTGTTGTAACTAACATGCTATGCTAACATAACCTTATTCATAGTGGGAATAATTACATGAAAAATGTTCATAAGTGACTGATTTTCCAAACTTGCCATATAAGCAAAGAAAACACGTTTCAAAAGCTTGGTCTCTTATGAAAACAGAAATGTTCCTTCTATTCCAACTGAACTATTGTATTCTATTATTTCTTGAACTTTACATACTATCACAAAGTGATATTGATTTTGTTCCATTCAAATATATAATAAGTATATGAAAAGCTAGTATGAAAACACAGATATAGCTGTTGCAATTTACTGTGCATGATAGAAAGCTGTTCCTTTGCCACCCATTTAAGATCTTGGAGGTGTGTCCCCCTTATATGTTCCAATGATAATGAAAAAAAACAAAAAACACAGTTAACATGTCAATACTATGGGACAGCAGCAAGAACTACACAAGTTGTCTTCAGTGTACAGCACTGATAGGTTGAAGCGTGAGTTATGAGAATGCAAGCATTTTTGGAAATATTCCAGATGACTGTTTTGCCCAGAAAAAAAGGCTGCTGCCCTACACTATGCAGGCAAAGGCCTCCCCAAAGTGCAAAAAAATCCCAAAAGCTGACAAAATTGTCATAGTTTAACGGAAACTATTTATGTGCTTTAAAAAGGAAACCACATTGATGTCCAACTGCAGCAATATCATTTGAACAAGTACCTATGCATGGAACTTCCATCTCAAAAACTCAAAGGTGCTCAAAGGCTGGCAAGAAACATTCCTTGTTGCAGCTTCTATTACTGACACTATATATGCTTTTCTTTTCTTGTTAACAACCACAGAACCTCCTTATCCAGGTCTCCAATTTCAACAATATCTATTTACAGCATCGCAAATTGACGCAGAATTCATTGATAATGAACAGTGTGAAAGGGACCATGACATACACAGTAAGCTGCAAGGTCTCTCTTGTGGTCTTCCATATCCTGTAATTTTATGCATTAGATCTTGAAAAAATTAACCTGGCACAGTCACAGGCTAAAAGCATTTGTCCTTCTCTTTAAATCCTAAAGAGTATTTATTAACATCTCACTTCAGCTCACAAAATTTTCTGGTTTGTACTGTATGCAGTTACTTTTTAACAACTCAAAACAGTTCTACTGTAGCTCTGTCCTACAAGTAGTTCCTGCAATATGTAGCTGTATCTCCATCAATAGATGCCTTCCATCTATGAGTTCCAAATGCATAGTAAGCACCTGGGTCAAATTCAGAGTCTGAAATAATGACATCATAAAAGTAGGAGAAGGAAATACTCAATATCCTACCTCACTAAAGATGAAAGCACAATGCAATGCAAATTATATTAGAGCTCAACACAATAAAAATCCAGGGAATGCAAAATCTCATAACAAAGCTATTCATTAAATTCACCTCACCTCTAACACAGAAACACACAGCATCAACGAACCTCTTATTTTAGCTAGAAAACTATAGCATCACTTCTGCAATGGGAGTTAAGCACTTTGACCTCATCCAGAGTTGAACTCTAGGGCTGAGAAAGCTCTGCTCAGAAGAGGACCCAGGAAAAGGATCAAGATGACAAAAAGACGTTTTCCACAAATCCTTTGGGCACTTGAGATGCCTGAAAACCTTTTAGCACAGTCCTGGAGTCCAGAGACACAGTAACTGATAAGACTCTCAGTGCTGCAGGTCATGAATAACCATGGTTTCCATGTGAAGAGTCTGCTGATACATCAATTCTACAAGAACCTTATGAAATTCTCAACCCTGAAGTTAACTGACAAAGGCTTTGCTCCTTCCAAAGCTACTTCACCCTTCAGACCTGTTACCAAACACAACTGCGATACAGCAAGAATTGTATCTCAGTAAGGCCACACACTACCAGTGACCAAAAAGTTCTGAAATTAAAATGCAATCTACATCTTTCAACCTGACTTGGGCTCCAGAAACCCTAGACATAACTGTGGAGATGAAGAGTAAGGTACATTTTAAATACCATGTGGCAGAAAAGGAATAACAGCACACTATTTGCATTATGATTTTACTCTTTTCTTTTTTTAAAGTTTGGGCACATTTTTGGACTATAGGTAGAATTCCAGCTCATAAAGAAATCCCTGTTTGCAATGTTAATGTCCTAGTGAGTTGTAGGGACAGTTAAATAACTGCTGTAGTGATACTCTTTTGGACAAGATGTGATTAACATGGTCATTCCTAAGTCATTTACAAACTACTGTTTTCTACTTTTTTTTTTTCAATAGAAATTACTTTAAATTGGATATAGGCTTACAACTGATTGCTAACACAGCAGTCTGACTTAGGGAGAAACAAAAATATAGGGGTAGGTCAAGAAACTCTGGAAACAAATTTAAGAACTTAGAGAAAAATATTTATTTCACTTAGCATGATTGAAATTTTTTAGATGTGAAAGTAACCCTAAATTCTGTTTGTTGCTTAAATACTATAACTAAAAAAACAGGCTTCGTACTAACTGAAGATCAGGTACTAGTTAATGTATATGAAATTACTAAGTTAAATAAATTTCATCTGGATAATAGAAAAAGGATACCTATAAATACAAAATTGAAAGTACTGGTATGATTGAGAGACTATGCCTGTTGCATTTTGCTTTATGGATGTGACCTGAAAAAACATGAAGCCTCCTGAGGCTGGATCGTCTTTTCCAAATCCAGTCTTGAAGTGGATTCACAGATCCAAGACAGGTTCCCAAGACTGGGTTTCACTGGGTGACAAAGTGACATGGGGCATGACTATGCCAGTCAGTGGGCACATCGTGAGTGAGCAAGAGCACCTGCGACAATGCCTTGTTCCATTACCTGGCAATTAGCACACTAACTTAAAGAAGATGACAATTAAGGTTTAATGCCTGTGTGGTTTTGCTTATAAATGATGGTGGATATGGACATTGTCCTAGGGAGGAGGGAGGTGAACAGAACTGCTTTTCCTCCCTGATGTATGTCCTTGTTTACTAGACTGTAGAGACATGCTCTTTCTTGCTTCCTCCCTCTTTGGTTTCATGACTCTCGCACTCCTGCTTGCAAAATATCAGGACACTTGTTTTGGAGGCGGAAAACGTGGATGAGTGCCAGAAAGAAGCTGACAATTTTAGCCTAGCAGGAAGTCACTGGTTTCGGTACTCAGTATAGCTCAACCAACGTGTAGGGTTTGAGGCTAATTATAGACTTGCCCATGACAAGAATATCAGGTATCCTGGAACCCTGCCAAAAAAGTTGGCTATTCTGTGCTACCTTGCTATGTACTTAAAATACTCACTATGAAACTACTGGCAAGTTTACTTTGCATTTCTTGCAGGTCTTCTTCTCGTCTTGTCCTTTACCAGACAACATTCATCGATCCATTTGAAACAGTGTTATGTCACAGTGGGGAGAAAAAAAAAAACACAAAAAAACAAACCAAAAAAACTGTAGGCTCTTTTCACATCATTCTTCTGTCTTCACTATGAAAAACTGTATCCAAATCTATGCAATTCACCAATCACACACTTCCCTAAAGAATGCAATTATTCCAAATTCAGACCTGTGTAACTGGCCTGAATTTGGTTTTGGTTGGCAGAAACATGTAAGTAGGTGTAGATGGCTTGTAATGGGTAAAAAAAGGAGATGAAACTTTCAAAATATTGTTGGGGAAAAAAAAAAAAGAAAAAAAGGAGAAGGAATTATAACAACCATATTTCTGTCCCATTTAAACACAAGCTGTTATGTAAGTGTCCACTGCAGTAGGTTTGGTTTTAAAGGAAGTTAAACAGGCACAGACTGGCTCTCTTGATGCCAATAAAGTTATTAAACTATCTCAAGGAGTTCAGAATATTACAGACTTTTTTTTTTAATTCGTTCATGCCTCAAATCTGCCTGTAACAAGAGTATTGAAAGCTACTAGGCAGTAATTTTTAAAGAAGAAAAGCATAAGGTGATGTTGTCTGAAGAAATAAAACCACCTGGAATTCTAACAGCTATTTAAATAACAACATTACTTGGCATGCCCTTAACAAAAAGAATGCCCAAAGCATCCAATATTAATGTCTGTGAATGTTTTTATCAAATTTTCATACACACATGAAAAAATACTGAGCTGTGACATAACAAAAGTCTCAAATCAACCAGATCCTAAGGAGTCTACAAATGGATACAGAAAAAAAGGCAAAACTGGAGATTCAGACAAACTTATTAGAATACAGAGCTCCCCATCAGTGTATTTTTACAGACAAAACCCTCATGCACCAAACAATTAAATGCAGCACTCTTACTAGAGCAAAACACTTTTCTATGCCGCCACTAAATCAACATTCACACCTGGACACACATGCCTCGCACATTGAGCTGTGCTGCAACGCGGGCAACAAAACCTGCCTGCCACCTATAGGCACACACCATTGCCAGCCCACCCACAGCTTTCCCTCTCCTGTGTCCACCACGGCACCTCTGCCTTCAGCTCCAGTGGTCTTACCGCAACGCTGCTTTACCTATCAACAGAAAATCCAGAAATTAGCTTCCTAACTTAAAAAAATACCAAGGACTCCAGGACTGTCTCTAATTTAAAAATCCCCAGGCAGCTTTTGCCTCTAATATTAATGGGTTCTCCTTGAACGCTATCTGGTTCAGGCAATTAAATTTTGCTATAATTATTTAGATAAAACTAAAGTAAACAGGCTGAGTCATTCTGGCAATAGTCTAACCGTGGGTTATCTGGAAAATGTGGCTTTACTAAGAACATCTGCTAACAGCACAACACTTACTGAGAGGTGTGTGAAGTCCCAAAGACTTTTTTGTCTTTTTTTTTTTTTTTTTGCTTCTGAGAAAGTTTAAATAATTGCAGATTGAAAATGCATGTTAGGCTGGAAATAGCCCATGAAACCATCTTTCATTCTGTGTATCACAGCACACTCCAGAAATTGTGCAGAGAAGTGTTTTGAAGTTTACAGACAAGTTTGTTCATAAGGCTGATGTCCTATCTGAAAACGCAAAGAGCCTATTTTTATTGAGTATAGAAAATCAGATCAGTAAATAAATGACAGACAAACTTTACTAACATTAGTTTCTTTTACTTTACAGGAAGGTACATAGCATTAAATTCTGTTGCTATCTTAGTAATATATATACAAACTTACTTTTTCCTCAACAGTGAAAGGTCTTACTTGCACAACATGAGGCATTTTGCAACTGCATTGTTCTTTTGGACAATTATTTTCATTATTCCAAAGATTCAGATTAGACAGGGTGCCTATCTCCCAGTATGTATTTCATTATTTTTCTGAACACAGAGGCCAAAATATATATCTGTCATTCCTACATGGTATGATGACTTCAGTTCATGATGTTTGGTTGGTTTGTTTGTTTGTTGTAATCTCCTTGTCTGGCTAAAATTTTAATCTAATTTAATTTCTTTTGTGAGGTCAAAATCAGCATAATTGGGGCAAATGTGGTTACGTGAGCATTTTCCCAGCTGGGTTTTGGTATAGGTTTCTTTACTGATTAATTCTTTTTAGGTTTTCCATTGTCTTCCAGTTGAGTTTGCATCCTTGCCAATATATTTTGGACAGACACAAATCAAACACAGCTTTTGGGTTGCTTTTTTGATTAAAATTCCAAACCTCCTCCAATGTTCAAGTCCCCAAAATTTTCGGTCAAAAGGACTTCACCCCCTAATTCTCTTGATTTGTACTGGGCTTTGAGCAAGCTGGTCTAGTGGAAGGTTTTCCTGCTCATGGCAGGATCATCTTTAAGGTCCCTTCCAACACAAACACTTCTATGATTCTATGGTTTTTCAAAGTGTTTTCTCTTAATACAAAAAAAACCCCACCTTAATTGCTAGACTGGTTTGATTTTCTTTAGTCTTCTGTTCAACATAAATGAAATCAACATGTGATTACAGCATCTAAGACTCTAAGACAGCTCATTTGTAATGTCATTATTATTAGCAGCAGTAAATCTAAATAAATGTTTCCAGTTAGTATTAGCAACATTTTGTCTCTAGTATGAATCTAGGAAGTTTAAAGTTTCTCATAATACGGTAGTATTTCTCCCACTGGTAAAAACTACGCAGCTGTCTGTCTGCATCCAGTCTAAGTTGTGATCCCAGCAGACTCCCAGCAGAATCTCAGGAGAACACACCCCTCCCAAAGTGATTTTTAAAAAAATCAATTCTGTTTTATTTATATAGGTTTGTCCATATTACTAAATGATTGTGTATGAATTTAAGACAATTTCAAGCCATTTATTTGATCCCAAAGTTAATGTCCCCGGTGTGTGTTCCCCATGGATACCCAATTTATTTTTTTAAGCAGGGAACAATACATCCTGTCTTTCAGCCCTGCAGTACAGCAACTGCTATGCAAAAATCAGTCTATTCCATTTTCTCATTACCTATCCTGCAGACATTAGCATGTGCTTGCAAAACAGAAAGAGTGCATTAAGTTAAAGACAGAAATAATTTTTATAATGCTTCATCAAATTTCTTCTCCTGCAGGGTTTTTTTTTCTTCCTGAACACGGTGTCTTCATCAGAAACTGCCTTGCTCTGTAAGTTTTCTTCCCATTCTTGTTAGACAATCTCAACAATTCTGAATAGCTGTGAAAAATTTCTCTTTCCTATTCCAGAGTAACAGGGAAAACTAAGAGACTTAAATTTCTTTGTCTTTAATCACCCTCCGCTCTACTAGGAATAGTTAGTAATCCTCCAAACACTGTCCTTGACCCAGGCCCTTCAGTTAGAAGAATGAGATCTCAGGTTAGCTCCCCTCTCGCTTCAATACATTTTCTTCCAAATGGAAAATACAAGTATTACGATTCCTCTAAAACAAAATTAAAAAAAAAAAAAAAGCTTTGACTGAAGAATAAAAGAATCCAAATCAGAGCTCCATGACCTACCACCTACGGGTGTTCAATTCCATGGCAACATGAGACTTCCTAATGATTACTCAGCCTTAGATTACTTTATGCATAATATTAGCATCCAGTCTTCCTGCAGGGAGCTGTGCTGTGAAAAAAGTTTATTCGAAGGTGACTATTCACTGAAGCAACCCGAAAAATCCGGTAACTCATTTGAGTTTTTCAATGTGAAATTTCTGCAGGCTGCATTTTGAATATAACAGCACTGAACCACTATTGCAGCATATATTGCGAACCGCCAGTTTCGTGGCGTAGGCCAAGGCGGTCATTATACAGACATCTACTGGCTGTATTTGCAGGATGGTAAAAACCTTTATACTTGATATATTTGTGTCTGCATACACAGCATCTCACTAAATATGTATGAGTATATAAATATGAACACCTATCACTGATGTTCTCAGTTTCTGAATTTTCCCCTTTGAAATATTATCCAGGTTGCTTTTTATTTTCTCTCAGCTGCTGTACTGCGCTTTGTGCTTTTTCAAAAAGAGGCCTTTAATGAATATTAAGAATGAATACATTTTCCTCATACGCCTTCAGAAAGTTCCTGCTTTCTAGAAGGTAATAAACTCTGGATTTTGAATAATTAATCTCTTTTCTAAAGATTTTGCCGGTATGGAGAATCTGTGGACAGCTCTGGCATTAAAGCATACCACACTTATTCAAGACAATGACAGAATTCCAGGTAGAGAGCTGTATCTAGTATGAGAAGTAGAAAATTACAATGGTCAATTGAACAAAGCAGTCCAATTTTATTGCCAATGAATAGTTTCTAATCTCAATACAACACACTTTTGATACAACCCACTAACCAACAAACAGGCAGGTCTCCAGGGCACATCCTAATACAGTTTAGCAGACGGCAGTTTGTTCAGGTTCTCAAACCAAATACTGAAGCGCTGACGCTACAAGGACTCCTCATCTCGAAGCTGTCTTATATAAACTCGTAATAATGAGAAAACTGGACTATGTTGCTCACCCAAAGGATCTCCTGCAACAGGACAACAGGGTATATTTTTAAAGAAATAAATTAAATTCCAATAATGCCTAGCAGTGGAAAGGATCTGTGAACTGTGAAAGATACAAAGATACTTGCCAAAACCACCAGCACTGTACATTCCATTTCACCAAGCTAATTAACAATATGAGGAAAAATACAAAGATAAACATATGGGAAAGGTGATTTCTATACATCTCTGATGTTAAACTCCTTTATGCCTGTCGTCAGACTACTTAACAGACTCGGTGGAAGGGGTTATAATATACAGCTGCTATCTGCTGCTGCTTCCGTCATCACTGGAGTAAAAGATAAAGCTGCTCCTAAGGAGCATTCAAAGGAAGCTGATATTTCAGAAACCACAATCTTCTGAGGGGACAGACTTAACACACAAGATCAAAACTAATCCTTTGGTCTAGAATGGAGTATTTTTAACTGTGGACTAGGCTTAAAGGCTGTAAAATAAAGCAACTTCCATGAAAGAAGAGATACGAGACAGTCAGATTGTATTTGTATTTTGATATGGAACTGAGATGTTCCTAGTTTGGGAAACTAGCTTGAAACATGTAAGAAAAATCTCTTCTCCTGAGCCAATCCGATTAATCTAAACATTCTCCAGGCAAGATTCAGATCAAGAAATTACAGCACAAAAGTAAAATGAAAGAGCAAAAATATCAAACTGCAAACAAAAACCAATAAACACATTCTGTATACTCTGTTATTAAGTGCATATTAACACAACCTGTTGCGAGTAAAAACTCCTGCACATTAAGATAATAGTGATGATTTTTAATAACTTTTGTTTTATTTTAAAAAAGCTGAAAATTTACATTAGGACCTTCCCAATAAAAATGCAATTTAATTAATATGCACATATTATTGAGAAATTTTTGGACCCAAAGTTTTTAGTATTTTCATATCCAAAATCAACTTTACCTTGGAAATATATTGAAGGAATATGCACACTCAAATTTCCTTATGCAAATGAAGTGGGAATTTCCACCAGTTCTAATTTATTGGATGGCGTTTCATTCATGCTATTTTTAACAGACATCAGAGACAGCAAATACTGCAGAAAACATATTGAAGAACATTTGGTTCAATGAGCAGAGTGAATTAGCATCAGCTGCAGCCTTACTGTTTGGCCAGTTTCAATGAGAGACTGTTTTATAAGTTTTAAGTGATCACGATTTTTCCTGGTAATATGTACAGGCAAAATTTTCACAGCAATATTGATGCAAAGTGATAACTATGCAAATATAGTGAGGAGGTGGGGACAGGGAAAGAAGAGAGAGGGACTACAGTGTGAATCTGGACTGGAAAGTACATACGTAATCTTCCTGAAAGCTCTAATGTCCTTATTTATGTCCATAAATCTGCTAGCCAGAGGGAGCAAAGATTTACAATTTAAGTGACCAAAAGATTTACAATTTAAGTGATCAAAGTCATTGCCAGAGATGCAAAAAAAAGNGTGCTTAGGCAGAAAGGTAAGAAGCAACATCTCAAACAAGTAGACCTGTGAGACAGAGTAGAGAATATTCAAAGGAAAGCTTGCAGACAGCAGATAGAAAAATGGGTTCCCGTAATCGACAACGTATCTATAAAAACAGCCAAATATTAAAAGTGAAATCCCATGCAGAAAACAATGAAGTTCTGTGAATGCATTTTTCATGCCAACAGCTGATGCGACTGAAGCTTTACTACAGATTTTATTTAATGAACGCCACATGATATTATCTTAACAGCCACCTGATGATCACGCTAACAGCCTGGTTTTAGGATCTGAACTGCAGATCAGCATTCTTCTTTTAAGAGTTTAACACAGAGACAAGCCAGTCACTCATGCGCTACCACATGGCCGAGCACTTCCACACAGCCAGAGCCCAGTCTGGAGCACAGTCCAAGGGAGAGAGGTACTTCCAGCGCTGATGGACACAGGTGGTCTCAGTGATAGGGTATTTCTGTATGTTTGGGGAAAGCTGTGATACTGTCATGCTACTGGATAAAAGATAGGACCCATTAATGTCCCTATTGTGAGCAAGCGAGTGAGGAGAAGCAGTGGCGTGCTAAGAGGAAGGGAGCTGAGGGTACTGTGCAAGTGTCCAAGGCACCCCGAGAGGGTGGAGATGAAACTGGAGGTCTTGGAGTGGGAAAGTAAAGGGGGCATTGGATGCAAATCCGTGGGAAAACAGCTTCTTTCCTTTTGCCCTTTCTGAACCATTAGTCTAAATGGTACGCACAGCCAGAGGACTGGCCCCCTCCTGCCTGCGTTTCTGCTTTGTACACAGAATATCTGTCTCCAAGGCCCAGCAGTTGTTGACATTTGAAAATATCACACTGCACTGGAACACTTTATATTTATGCCTCTGTTGAAAGCGAAGTTATATCTCAAAGTCCCCAGAACCCACCATCACTTTCCAATTGCCAAAGCACGAGTTTTTGACAAGGGCAGAGTAAGTCAGCCAGCATGCTCTCCACTCCTAAGTCCGGCCAAAAGCTGCTTAACACATCAGTCTCTGTCCTATAAATCAGGGCAGACAAGGACTATAACCCATTTCCCCTTCCTCCCTCTTCTAGGAAGGACATTGTAATTGAGGTTACAGAAACCTGACAGTTATTAACAGGGATAAACGTGATACCCCTGACCTTAACCGCAGTTACTGAATCAGATGTGTGTGCCTGCCTCCATGCGCACACGCACGTGTGCGGACGCCACAGGACTCAGATTTTCCTGGCAAGTTGTCTGCTGCTGGCAAGATGAAGCAGTAACGCTGCTGGCACAGAGATGCTGGGCTGAGGCCTAACATAGGCCAGCAAAGTCAACGTGAAATTAGGTTTCAAAGATTCCAGGCTTAATTTTTCCCTAGAAGAGAGTCATTCTCAACATTGTTTCCATAAGAGTAATATGTGCTCTTGACAAGCTATCTGCAGTTGTTTTCACATCCAGACATTCTATGCTGGTTACACTCTGTTTGGAGGCAGACCCTGACTTTGGTCAACTGAGTTTGCAGCTTTTTTACACGATATGTCTCAGTATGTGATGAAGTCTCTTAGGACTGTGCGACTCTTAAGCATCCAAAGCACTCAGCCAATACATTAACTAAACATAAAAAATAATTTAACATTAAAAAATTTAAGTCTGATACTGCCAGCCTCAGAAACTCTAATATTTTACAGTGCTAAGAAAGAAATATCCATGTAAGCCAAGGAAATGTACTCATTTAGGCCCAGTCCCATGAGTTATTTATATTGCCAAATCCTATTTAGGTGCCTAAATAATAGCTGATTGCAAATCAGCTACTAAATCTTAAATCTCTGCCAACAAGCAGCGAAGGGCTATAGAAAACCATCTTCTGACTTTTTCTCTTCTTTGAAAACTGAACCACCATAGGTCAAAGAAAACCTGGGATTTCTGGGAAAGTATCCAGAACTGCAAGTTAACAATGCTTGAAGCAGCCACTGCCATATTCTACGCTGAGGAATTTTTCACCTTACAAGCTGGCTGATGTAATGTGTGCTTCATTAATATAATGGGTTTGGGCTTACATTTCCCACAGAAATTTTCTATGAAAATAGCACTGATACTTGACAAACAAGGAGTAATTACTTCTTAATTTTATGGTCATTCCCATGCAAGAGAACTGCAGGTGGGACATGAAGATAATGGAAGTATGTGTGGAAGTGACCGTATCTATTGATTAGGTCAGATATGGAGATGATTGCTAGGGCTTGTGATGGGGGTGGTATCTACTGATTCTGCATTTTAGGCAATAAACAGTGCGCTTAATGCGAAAACCATCTGTACATCAAGGAAGACAGAAGAAACTGCAATGTATAGTGCTGACTGCTTGTTTTCTCTTTGATGGATCCCTAATTAATTGACTTTTCTTAACTGATTGCCAAGGGGATATGCAATGCCTCTTCCTGAAAGACATAAAACAGACGAGAGATGATACAAAGAAGGAATACGTGCCCTTCTCCAAGGACAGGTTTGAGCCTGAAGTCAAAACAAAGAAAGGCTGAAGTAATCACTCAGCCTAAAGAAGATAAAATTGACGAGGCTCATGGCAGTACGCTGATTTTTTTCAAAGAAAAAGGAATAATTTATTTCCCATGTTCATAGAAGATAAGAAAAGTAGTAATGGCTTCATTTATAGCAAGGGAATCTGGGGTAAAATAGCTGGAAAATAGTAAGGAGAGCTCTTCACTGGCATAGAACACCTTGGGAGGTTACAGATTCCTCCTCATCAGTGTCAAAGGGGCATGTTAGACAATTATGTCAGAAATGAAATGAGGAATGTTACTCCCATATTCAGACGGGGACTTTTAGACTGTTTTTTTCTAGATTTCTGATTCTGTGGCTTTTAGAAGGTGTTACACTGTGCTAGGAGCAAGCCATGGGAGCAGAATAAAGAGAGATGACTAGAAATAATGCAGTCTGATGAGTCTTTAGACTTTCCTTCTGATGAGGTGGAATTAATCTTATCCTAAAAGTTTTCTCAGCAACTTTACAAAACCACAATGCAGATAAGAACAGTTAAATCGGGCACATAGATCCTTTACAGAAGCATCCAGAACATTCAAATGAACTGTTCTAAACATTCACCTTCCACTGAGTCAACCATTTACCATCTGTCAATAGGCCTAAGTTTCATTTACTGGGAATGAAAGCTACTGGGACTCGGTCAGTTGCAGGTATCCACTCTCATGATACCTAGTGTTAGCTAAATGGAATCCCAGTACAGGTGATTAGTTTTCCAATACCAGAAATGTTGTCTCTTGTTTATCTCTAGTATCAGGAATTCTGAACTCAGACCAGAGAAGGAGAGCATTCTTCATCCCTGATAAGTAATTCCCAAAAGCCCACAACCCCAATTAAATATTTATTCTCTCTACTTTTCTTTCCCACCTTCAAAATTTCACTTTTTTTTACACCTTAAGTTGCAACACCTTAATCCTCTTTCTTATCATCTGGCCAAATCTGGGAAACAGCGGAGGGACGTAGTGGCCGATACCAGCACAGTGCTGCTTCAAGCTGCTTTTCAAAGAAGCAGAGACAGGCTTTCCAAGTGTTGCACAGTTGGACAGAAGTAACTAATAATTTTAATAGTCTTAGATTAACTATGAGGAACACACAGATTCTCAGTGTGATCACACGAACTTCATTTGCCAAGCAAAACAAATTAAAAGCTCAGTTGTTTTTTAATTCTCTCTCCAAATTTTGCTCCTACCTCTGAGAAGGTTGACTATATTTGTATCAGCTGATATATCAGTTGTTAATGGCAAGTGACCTCAACAAGTTTTCTGACACCAAATTTTCCCCAAAATAGAGAGATGGCACCTCAGCACAAAAGAGACTCCAAGGTGCTGGAGCGAGTGCAGAGGAGGGCAATGAAGCTGGTGAAAGGCCTGGAGAATAAATCTGATGAGGAACAATTGAGGGAGCTGGGACTGTCTGGTTTGTGGAAGAGGAGGCTGAGGGGAGACCTCATCACTCTCTACAACTGCTTGAAAGGACATCGTAGGGAGGTTGGTGCTGGTCTCTTCTCACGGGCAATTAGCGATAGAACAAGAGGGAATGGCTTCAAGCTGCAGCAGGGTAGGACATTAGGAAAGAATTCTTCACAGAAAGAGTGGTCAGTCACTGGAATGGGCTGCCCAGGGAGGTGGTGGAGTCACCATCCCTGACTGTGTTTAAGAGTAGATTGAGTGTGGTGATGAGGGATGAGGGATATGAGATAGGAGAGAACTTTGTAGAGTAGGGCTGATGGTTGGACCCGATGATCCCAAGGGTCTCTTCCAGCCAAAATGATTCTATGATTCTATGAATAAGACACATAATCCGCTCTTTTTTCACTCCTGTAGTCAAAACAATCGATGTTCACCGAATCTTTATGTAGTAGAAAAGCAAACACCACAACAAATTGCTTGAGGTGCATTTTCAACCTAGATTTCAAGGTTTTGGGGGTTTGGTTTTTTTTTTTAAGCTCGGCATAATATAGTTCTAAGCACTAATGTTCCAGAGAAAGATAGTGCTTACTCAAAGAGATGATGGCATGCCAGATAAATAAAGACTAAGCAGAGTCAGGCTACATCTGTACCTTCCAAAAAAGAGCTATGCACTTCAAAAAGGGATTTAGAAAAATGTGTTGTCAGCACTTCTCCTGGAGTCGAGTCAGCTCTGGAAAAACTGCTGCAGGATTCTCTGGGAGGAGACACCGAGCAGCAGCTAGTGTCATCTTTCAGATAAGAGACACAGGTGAATACAGGCTATGCAGTCAGCTACCTGGCTCTCCTCCCATTAAGGGCAAGGACGGCCATGCTGGCCACATTGCCATCTGGGAAACTCCTGCGCTATCTAAATATAGAATCATAGAATCATATAGGTTGGAAGAGACCCTTGGGATCATCGGGTCCAACCATCAGCCCTACTCTACAAGTTCTCCCCTACACCATATCCCTAAACACCAGTTCCAATCTACTCGTAAACACAGTCAGGGAGGGTGACTCCACCACCTCCCTGGGCAGCTGATTCCACTGACTGACCACTCTTTCTGTGAAAAATTTCTTCCTAATGTCCAGCCTAAACCTACCCTGCTGCAGCTTGCAGCCATTCCCTCTTGTTCTATTGATAATTGCCCGTGAGAAGAGACCAGCACCAACCTCCCTACGATGTCCTTTCAAGCAGTTGTAGAGAGTGATGAGGTCTCCCCTCAGCCTGTCCCACTTACTTTCCAAATCCTGTCCTAAAGATGGTTGTTACTTTTCCACGGTTAGTATATTTTATTTTAGAGGCAACTACAGCAATTCCATTATTGCAATCTGGTGTGCTGTTTGACTTTTATTTCCATATTATAAGGTTCTCTAGAGGAAGGCAGAATGCTTCTGTCTGTACCTAATACAAAATGTCATTTCCTTGCCCAGCTTCAAAAATACCTCATTTTTCATACTCAACCTTCAGCTCACAATGTAAGGTCTGCACAAGCTGTCTGCTTCTGCTCCTACACAAGACTGATGGAGCATATGGCTGGATCCAGGTAAAACTTAAGGTTCCATAGATTAGTCAGGGAAATACAACCACACCATCTTTCGTTTTGAATGTATGTTTGCACCAAAACAAGTTATGAAGCGGTGAAGCTACACAAACATGCACGCAATGACTTTGAAGCCGTTACTACTGCAACAAATTCTTTTCTGACTGGCTTTTCCAGTCAGCTGTTCTTTGCAACCTTTGAAATTTCAAAAAAAAAAGATGAGAGGAGTTGATACTAATGGATTACAAACATATGCTAAACTGAGAGAGAGCGCAGGGGCAAGAAAACCTTTGTTGGGCCTTCCCCGACACAAAACCAAACTCAATTTAAGTAGTAACTCACTTTTTGGTTTCTGGGTTTTTTTTTGTTGTTGTTTTGTGGTTTTTTTGTTTGTTTTTTTCTTTTTTTCTTTTTTAAACGCACTAAGCTTATAGTGGTTTGTTTGTTTGTTTTTTTCCTTAGTACTGTGGTTCCTAAGTTAGGAATATTTTTGTAGCAATAAAAGTATTTGCAAATCAAACATATATTTCCCTTAGAGGATTACATACCCTGATTACATTATTGTATTAATCAGTCTCTCACAGAGAACTCCCTGACTTGTCTCAGATGAATTTGTTTGCATTTGCCGATTATATTTATCTTCCATACAGAACTGTATCTGCCTTCCTTTATCATACTACTTGTGAAGTATTATCTAAATCTCAACTGTTAGAGCTGTGAGGTTGAGAGATTGTGATAAAGAAGTAGAATACATTCAAAGAGAAAACAAAGACAAGAGAAAGACCTTGAAAACTAGGAGTTCCACCAAACACATTACTATTTCCTATGGCATATGATATTCAGGCTGAAGTAAAGTTTTATGCTGCACAGGCAGATATTTCTCCCTTGGCAGCTTTAATGTTGCTTTCAGTAACCTTCAGAATTTAAAGAACACCAATATTTACCCTCTTTCTGAAATCAATGTAGGTGATACAGTTCTGGCTTAATTAGCATGATATGGAAATCTGCACTCAACTCTGTAAGTATTTTTAAATCACATCTTCTTACCACTTTCATCCAGCAAGAAATCATCCTGGTAACGGAACTTTTCTGGTCCACATGCAATAAAAATATCATCATCGCCAAAGAAATCCTGAAGGCACATCACCTGCAAGCAAAAAGGAAAGAAAGGCATTGTATGAAATACCTCATCATCAGAACAGTAAGAACAATAATTTCCTCTTGTTCTCATCTGAATGAAAACTCTTCACGTTTAATGGAATCAACAGGGTTGCTTCTCCAGATAAATGTCAAAAGCTGTGCCCCGACCATCTGTTACAAGTGAGAAACACTTTTATGGACACTGCAGGAAGAGAGAGATAAGACAAAAAGCCATAACTGTCACATTTATTATATGATGCATCAATGGGGTATGAGGTAAATGCCTTCTGTTTACGCACAAAGTAGCATTCAGTAGTTAGTGGTTAATTAATTTGCTTTTGAGAAAATATTTCTATCCTTCGACTAGTATGAAATGAGGTTACAGCTTTCTATGCAAAATTAAATGTAGTTATTTCTGCAAAATCTTCTGTACAGTGCATGAAATTCATATGGGTGAACTAAGTCTCCATCACACACATTTCATCTTCACCAGCAGAGTCTATGTGAAGTCTCTTTGAAGACACCAAGCTGAACACTTGGGTGGGCTTGGAATGATATTTCTAGTACCGAGTAAAAGAATAATCCCTTTCTATTCCCAAATACGAACAGTCAGGATTACGTTGGTGTAGTTTTATGTACACACACAAGATTTCCTTTCAACAGCTTTTAGTTTATAAGGCACTACTTAACAGCTTAATGTTTCCAGTTATGACTATTTTTACTATGTTTTTAAAGAAAAACCAGCACCTTTCAAAAAATCTGACTTCAGACTTTTGAAAGTTTTAACAAATTTTAAAAACAAATTAGGTATCATACTACCTTTTAAAAACCAAACCCCCTTAGTAAACAGTATTATAAGCTCAGTTCCTGCTTCACATTTATGAGCGGATTTTAAAAGACTATATTGTCTTATTTTTCATATAATTTTTGTAAATAAGTAGTGCTTTTGTAAATAAGTAGCTAGTAATTTCACAAATAGAGTTTCAAGTCATCAGTGCGCAGACAGGAAAGTAACACATGAAGAATTTCTAAAAATTGACAAAAGAGTTGAGTACAGTCCAGCTGAACCAGACCACCTCCCTCATAGGAAACAGTGGGAGGGAGGGGAAAAGACGGCATTTAAAGCCTACAAAACCACAAGAATTAGCTAACGAGATTAGACAGACTGTGCCAGACTTGAGCATAAAAACAAGCACCTCTCTCAACCTGCAGTCACTGCTGTCTACGGGTTACAAAATTCATATCGTGCTCCTGGAAACATGCCTGAAGGCTTTGGCATCTACGACAGTTATAAGACTCTATGCTAGAAAAATCCTAAGGAATTAAAATAGTGGTGCATGTCGTGACTTGCTAGCAGAGTAAGACTTGTCATTAAAACTATTTTAAAAGTAGAAGAGTAGCAAATGAAAAAAAAAAGGGGAAATTGAGAGAGAACAACCACATGAAATAAAGACCCAAAAAGAGGCAAAGCCATACAAAGCTCCTCTTAAGCGATACATGTAATTTTAAATTCCGGTCCAGCACAGCCCTGTTCCATTGTCATCTTACCACCACACAGTACCTGAACACCACCATCAAAAATGTAAATATTTGATAGAGCTTTTTACCATGTTCCTACTCAATTTATGTTCTATTAGTGTATCAGCCTTAGCAATCTTTATATAAACTCATTAACTTCCCATCTTTTTCTTTTTCTGTCCACAAGACATATCCTGCTTATCTTCCCACCCTATACTCCCACCAAGCATCAGACATCTCTTCCATTCAGTCAAGTTCCTCTGCAACTGCCACCTCTCCCACAGCATGCACAAGTCTACTCATTTGCAAAATGACATTAAAAATCCTGTAATTTCCTGTGTGCCTCCCAAGTTTGCCACGCTTCTGGGGAGTGATAACCTTTTACATTTGTGTTTATACTAAGCAGAGTATTAGAAATTAATAAATAAGTGACATAAAGTTGAGGCACAAAGGCACAAAGTTGAGCTATTTTTGACAACAAATGCAAATAAAAAATTAAATTCATACATGAATTAAAAAAAAATGAATGGGTTTAATAAAGCTGAAAAAAGCTGGGCTCTGCCCAATTAAAAGGGCTTCATTCAAGCCTAAATAAAACATTAAAATGGAGATAACACCACCTAACCAGGCTCAAGTACAGCAATATTTAAAGCATCTCAGGTTCATTCAGTACAATTTAGATGCAAATAGGAAAGAAAAAAAGATTAGCACAACAGAAAAATTATTTGTACTTAGACCTCCTGTTTTTTTTAATAAACTTTACATTTAGAATTTAAAGTGTTCGTATGCTTGCCTTTTGTCTCCATACTCTCAGTTTCTTACCACATACACTTACTACAGTATTTCTTGCCTCCTGAGATTTTATTAATTTGGGAATTATAACTATAGCTCCTAGAAAGCTCTTAGCAGAGCATGAGTTCTCTCCAAATCCATCACCTTCTGCAATAATATGTCTTCAGGATTCCAGTATCTTTTTATATTATTTATTAGAAGCCTTGAGATGTCCTTCACTGTCTGCTTTCTCCATCCTTTCAGTTTCAGCATCTCTGGCCCATTCTGTTCCCCAGCCTGATGTTACACTGAAGGGCCTTTCCAGAAGGCATCTAACAAATATACAGCACCCCCCAGCCTTCCAGGATTTTTCAGAGAGAAATCTGCAAGCACTTTCTATTCGCACTCAGTCATCAGCTAGGCAACGGGACCTGCTTTTTATTACCCATTTTCACTTCTGGAGAACACAACTCCTCAAAAGTTACGGTTTAGAAGATCAAGGATTTGTATCACCTGCACTGGACTGTGCCAGTGTTTAAGAGGCCAGTGTGCTCTGTTGCATGTGATCAGTTTTAAAATTAGTCAGTTTTTAAAAAGGTGAATTACAAAAGCCTTCCCCAACATTTTTGTTGTTACGAATTCATCTCCTTCTTCTTTTTCACAAGGATGTTTTCATCTTCTCTCTTCTATTGGGACGCTTCTCACAGTGGGGAAAACAAAGCCTATGAAGGAGCAGTCAAATGTACACCTTAAGTAAAAAGAAATTCTGAAAACATGAATGCTTTCTACTACAAACCTGATATACCATGACTATTGCAAACAAAACGAAAAAAACCACCTTTCTGGCAAAGAGGTGGTATTCAAAGTTAATGGTGTCTCTCTTACACTCTGTAGAGGAATGAATAAACAACAGTAACACTACCAGAGGCCAGGGACTCTCAAGTATTACAATCCTTTGCATCCGTGGTGAGAAAGATGACAAGCACCAGCAAAGAACGTCAGTGACTAGTACGGGCTGATGAATGAATGGCGGGCTGACCTGTACATATCTGGTACAAAACAGAGGAGAGGCACAAGAATCTGTCATGCCTAAACTCACCTGAGCAAATTATACAGACTGAAGCCTAGATCCATCTCAAATCTTGACCTAATAAAACGACTTAAAGATCCCACATGCCCTTTCAGTGAGAAACCCAGGAGCCTGCCTAGGAAGAACCCCAAATTACTTTATATGTCAGACATTGGTGTAGTGTGTTTGCTAGAAGCCCAGAGGCGACACAGGGACCCAGCCAGGCCAGGCACCCAGAGCCGCTGGGGGAGCACAAAGGAGATCTGCTGAACTGCCCCAGAAGGAGAGCAGGGAGCAGAGCAGCAAATTGGCCTCCAGGCCAAGATCAGGGACTGGCTTTGCACCATAGCACAGACACTATAGGCATCTTAAAAAATGCCTTAATTTTTCTTTCTTTTTCTTTAACAGGAAAATACCTGGAACCTATGCAAAGTCTTCCAACTATTGTAGAGCCTTTTGTTTTCCCTTGACTGGCCTGAAACATTTAAGTTCTCAATATTCAACACTTTGAAGTTGGTAACTTTATTATGGGGACCCTCTTTCTTATATTTACAAAATATGCAAGAAACTAAGCTTTACATTTTGGAGCACAGATGACCCAAGGGTAAGAATAGCAGCTTGCAGAGCCATTACTTGGTTTTATTCTCTCACTACAAGTGAGAAAGAGCAGTCAGTGGTGGTGTGGAAGAGGTGAAGAGGAAGGGAGAGAGGGAAGGAAGAACAGGGGGAAAAGAGAGGGAAAGGCAGAGAGGAAGAGAGGGAGAGAAAGGAGAGAGGGATGAAATCCATCCTTTCTCTAAAAGCATGAAATGAGAGCTACAGATGAAATCACATTTCAGAATTGCTGTATTCTGAATATAGTGCGGTCAGGGACCTTTTTCAATTCATGTTTTAAAACAAACACAACCTCCCCCCCCAACAAAACTCTGCATATGACAGTCACAGTAAATCATAAAATTTCCTATTGTTTTAAAGTTGACCACGTATCAAGTTAATATGAACTCTGAACATTTTAAATAAAAAAGAATCGGAACCTCAAATTTCCCTCTGTATTCAGAAACAGCTCACAGCACTGGCACACTGAGCTAACTCTCATGATTTTGTTACAACTTTTATAATACTGGGTTCTTGGACAGAAAAGGAGGAGGGGTGTGCTCTGTTTATTTGTCTTCTTTTAACAACAACTTAATTACACTCAAAGCTGAAAGCTATTTTGGATGAGCAATGAGAATATCTCAAGCTGGGGTGCCCTCAGGCACCATGGCTTTTGAAGAGCTGGAAAGAAAAGTGAGGATGAAGAAATGAGGTGGTAAAACGAAAAAGATGCAGAAGGAGAACTCAAATGACAAGTGGCTATAGGAGTTTTCTGAAAAGAAAAGGAGAAAGGAGTGATGGCAAATGGAAAACATGAGGCATAAAGGAAGGAGGAGACACAGGCTGTAAGGCTGGGGGACATACAGAGGGACACAGAAGGGTAATCAAGGTAGGTGGTGGGCAAAGCAGCCCAAAGGAGGGGACAGGAAGAAAGTCAGTGGCAAGTGCCTTCCAGACTTCATCCCACAGCCAGCCAGCTAAAAGGTTTTAAAGCTACTTAGTAATCTTTTCAAATGTGAAACATATTCAAGTTGAGTTTGATTATCATTTCTCTCATGGTGAAAAAATATAGATAATCCTTGGAAACACCTCAGTGTTTAAATGACTCATGATTTTAGGACTCTGACTCATTAATTTTGTGTCAGGTTTTATGAGTTTTATTACAGAGCTGTTTTTCATTTTCCTGATACTTTTGGTTTGCTCACTCTTATGTTTATTTCCTAGGCAGGTCTCTTTAGTTCATCATATGGTGAAGAAGTTCACTATATCCCTGCTCTACTATTTTTCTCCTTTCCCCTTTTCACCCCATCTGACTGATCTTTCAAATAAAACAAAGTCCCTCCTTGTTTTAAGATACAAATTGGTCTTCATCGAGGCTTCCTCTCTATTTTCCTCCTTAACCAAACTGTATTTTCCACTATCCACCACTTGTGCCACATTTATTTTACCCATTTCCCCACTCTTTGTTGATTGCTTCATGGAAGAACATCTCAGATTAGATCCTGAACTGATTTAACTGCCATTCACCATGGTCAGTCAATAACAAGCCTCATCACCGCTATGAATTTTCCTCAGAGCTTATAAAACCATACAAGTTGTTTGCATAGTTATTAAGATAGTCTTGTTTAACTTCATAATTCTAGCAGAAATACAGGAACAGAAGAGATCTTTTACATTTCTACAGTCATCTCCCAGCTAGAATAGATCTGCTCCCCATACTAGCTTTCTCAAGTTCAGTTTTGTAATATATTCCTTATTGTGTAGAGCTTCCTTTAGCAGAAAGACCAGTAAAACAACCGTTACTCATTCAGAAGGATTTCACGGCTTCAGGAAAACCAGAAATTAATCATTCCACACAGGTGTAATTACTCTTTAGGTCATTGCTGCGAAATGAGAAATTCAAACATATCAATAAGGTTTTCAAAAAGGGGAAAGAAAAGTACTCGTAATTTCTAAATAAATTTAAATATCAATCTTATTTTTAAAATTATTTTTATTTCTGAGGAACCTCAGCCAGCCCCATTCTATGTGGACTATGGGATAACAGCCTGAAATATCCTTTTTCTAAGGGAAAGGAATTAGACCTCAACAGGAATTCACAGGGCATCACATTTGGGTATTTCCTTCAAGTCTAAGGTAAGTCTACTTCCCTTCCTGCTGGCTCAGGCTCTGAGGCTTTTATTCATGCCCTTTCACATTTATCTGTCATTACACACGTCACTTCTTGAGATCCAGTCATCTACAAAAAAATATAATTTATCATCAGCATATATGTACTTCCTCGCTCAGATTCTGATCCAAGTTCCCTCCTCAGGTGGTGGCTTAGCTGAAGGCATTGGGATGTATCTGCTACACATTCCCAAAGTTGAACAGCTCAGAATTAATTATTTTCTGTTGGAGTGAAATCTCCATGGTGACAACTGCATCATCAAGCTGTGAGAGCTTTTCAGGGAAGAAGAGCATTTTATCATGAGATTCTCATTACAAGAGTGCCCTCTGTAAATGAAGAGGAGATGTTACCGTAGGGGTTTCTGTAAATGAAGAGGAGATGCTACCATAGGAGTTGAAAATGGCTGAAGCTACACAGCAGTGCTGTCTTTACCGACTGGTTTATGAAGCCACACTGCAGATTAACGCCTCTGAAACAGTATATGTGTCTCCCCCCAAATTAGATGAACACAAGACATCATCACAGTTAGAAACATGAATTTTCATACTCAGACTCAGCAGAAACAGCTTGCTGTCATGCTGCCTGCCAGGAGCAGATTGAATGAAGTCCAGCACTCTTGAGCCCAGAGAAGCCATGCTTCACCCCACGCACACCTTCCTCCTCAGCTGCCTGTTGATCAGCCCCATCTCAGGATTGACCCCTCTTCACTTTTTTCCCTCTGTCACAAATACAGAGGTTGCTCTATTCATTTAATTGTTGAAGATGTACAATCAGGCTATTTCTACAATTTATATATTCATCAACATTCAATCTGTACTACAGGCAACTTGGCCTTTATGATCTTTATCCAGCTAAAACTTGGCAAATAAATCAGTAGCTGTTTTCCTCAGTTAAAATATGTATTTCTGTCTTGGTAAGTAAGGTCTTTTCATGAGGTCAAGAAAAACCTTTCCACATTATACTTGATTTGCTAGTATTAATATTCTCTGTTTTGTTTTTCTATGCTGCACTAAATAATGGTAAGCTTAAAAGAAAATCCATCTATATTAAGATCTCAGGTTTTGCAATTGTGCCATCAGCACTTTCTTGACTAATATGTTTAATATGAGACAAATCTTTTTAAAAACTTTCAAATTAATCCTCTCAAGTTCAGACAAAAAAGTAAAGAAACCAGGCAGTTCTCATTCTCTGAAACTACCATACTAGGGCCTGAAGCGTTAACTGAGAGCTGAACAATTTATTTTTCAGATTAAAACCAATTTAGTAAACAAGCTTCTTTGTTACAGAATTTGAGGAGAGCAGGGGATATTTCCCAACAGGGAACTTATGGGCTTATGCATGAATGCAATGGTGAGAAGCACTAATATTCAGTTTCATGAAAGGTTTCTCTGTGGGAGTTTAAACTCGTCCTGACAAAAACTGCTTCATGGCAGACAGGATAAAAGCAGTGAGAACAGAGCTCTTATCCACACCCCAAAAACAATCCCTCGAATGTTACCTTACTTTGACAGATGCACAAATACACAGTTGTGCTGACCACCTATTGTGGAGCAAGAGAACACACACGCACATGGGAAAGAGTTAAAAAAGCACAGACAGCACCATTAAGCCTAGAGTGGGCATCTCCTCCTTTCACCTGTTTCTGCATCTCCAGCATCAAATATAAACTTTCTGCCCTCCAGTTTTACAACCAATTCTTTGCTTTTTTTGCCCCTTCACTCCACTATTCAAATTCTGAAGTGTACTAAAATTTCATTTCCCTCCACACTTTTTCTGAAACTCTCCAGGCACTGACACTTGTTCTTGCACCCACCCCTAACTTAAACATTACTGTTGCCTTCTCACTTCAGTTCTTCCTTCTAAACTTGTCTACCTCACACGCCACAACAGTGTATCTTGCCTGAGGCAACTGCCATTTTCTCTTCTACCAGACTCCATTTTCTCCCCTACGTATGAATTCTTTGAGCACACTTTTTTCCATTGCCCCTATATCATGGCTATAACAACGCTCACAATACAATACAATTCTCCTCCCACACTCTTTAGAGAGCGCCACAGGCATTAAGCTGTGGCTCTTTACATTCTCCCCATCACTCCACATTTTCAAATTCAACACCAGCCCCTTTCTGAAATGCTTTTTACTCATTCTCAATTTAACAACAGCGCCACACAATTTCTGTGGAAATCTCCCTTCTGGTTTTCAGGGTACCACATTTAGTTATTCTCCTGCCTGCAAAGACTGCAATCAATGCATTTCTTTGCCGTTTCAAACCACTCTTTCATTTCTAGAATGGCTTAGTCTTGGGCTCCTTCCACTTACTCTCTTCTACGTCCTCGATTACAGTCATGAAGAAATGCCAGATCTTCTTTATGTCCAACTTCAGAGCCTGCTATATAAACTGTAGAACTCTACTGGCTTCCCAAATTCATAATCTTAGTGTGTTCCTCGTTTTCTTTCCATCCTAAATTTAGGATACTACCCTTAACTCCTGATAAAATAGGGTCTCCAATATTTTGCTACTATTACTGAAAACTTAACTCAATACATCTCTTTAACTATCCAGCTCCTGCCTCGTAGCATTCCAATCCATCCAAATGCAACTAAACGTAGGCATTCAGGGAAGTATTTCAAAGTGGCAGTTATCAGATGTGAGGTGAACAAACACCTTTACTACCTTCATCCACCCCTCTAATGGCCGAAGACCAATGAAGCATGAGCTTATGCCCTTGCAAAACTGGAGTGTACTGCAGGCTCATGCTATCTACAGAAAAAACACAACTGCAGTGAGGTTTTCTTCAAAGCCTCTTTTATTTCTGAGCTGTCTGTTTTGAGAGTGACTGTCATACACAGCTTGGGTTGGGGAAACCTGGATCTGTACAGTTTACATATCAAGCGATAATTTTTAATCGTTTATGCATTTCATCTTTATAATTGATGTTTAATTGGTTGACAATAAGGACTCAACAAAGATCTTGAGTCATCTACAAACCAACTCGTCTTCCTTTTGGGGGACAGCACTTCCCCAAGTTATTGACAGCTGCCATAATTTAGTCCTAGTTCAAAGCATGTGTTCTGCAGAGATTTTGCTATCTGAATAGGATTACATGAGATGAGCTGATGAAGGAGAGCATCACAGTAAGAACATCACAACGGTACTTCTTTATATGAATACTGATACTTAAGGTCCCTAAACTTACTCTACTCAAAAGCAACATCCCAGGACTAGAAATAGTTTAAACATTCTTAAAAGTACACATTACATGCTTCTTTTGGGGCTTCAAAACTTTTGTTTTTTGGCTTTTCCTACAAAATGAGAATTTGCATTTCCAGCCAGGTATATCCTATGTTTTGACAAGAAGTACCTTGTGGCATTGGCTACTCCTTAATCTACTGTACAGCGTCTAGCAAATCTCAAACAATAACAAACAAGTAATGACTTTTGTACAACAGGTCATATAATGCTTGATCCAGCCCTCCCCATAGAGTCAAGAAAAAGATGGGAATTGGCTCCAAGCTCTGAATCAGAGCTGTATCCTATTGTTTTGTGGTCCAACAGGCGGTCAATAGTCCATAAAGCAAGACAAAAGCAGCTGTATGTCCTTTACTGTCAGCCATGGGGTACACAGAAAGTGGGATCAGGGATTATTATTGCCTCTTCTATTTGTATTTGTACTGGGAAAGGATAGAGGGATGCTCTCTTCCTGCGGCAGACCTGTTCAGTAACACCAGGAAGCAGCAGCTGGCCGCATATCTGTATGCTGCAGCACATGTCAGAATCACTCCCACATCCAGGGAAAGACAACAATCACAGGTGTTATTTCAAAAACAATTGTTTTATAATTAATATTATTTATCATTATATTTAAAAAAAATACTTCAATTAATTTCAAATATGCTGTATTTTGTATTAATAATACAAAAGATAAAGCTGAATTACTAGATAGTAAGCAGGAAGGCATACGTATGAACAATTCAAGGACTGTGGCAATTTCTAAGCAATGTTTTTGGCAAAGAAACAGGACAGCAAGTCTTCAGGTTCAGAAGTCCAGCTGGATGAAGAAGCAGGATGCCCATCTGTCACAAGTGCACCCTCAAGTGTTTTCTTTCCCCTGTCAAATACGCAGTGCATATTCCTACAGCACAATTAAAAGGGAAGTAACTTTGCAGCCCCAGAGCCCAGACAATCTCACTCACAAAAGTCAAACACATGCTTCAGCTAAACATTTCTCCTAAGTAATGAATAATCACTTGGCCACATCAACTACAGCCTTCTTTTGCATCAACAGAAACTGAATCCTGCCATTCACCATAAAACAGGGTCCTGTTAAATCCACAGCAATTGCACAACAGATCAACATGCTTGTAATGGACAATTCGAACAGCAGAACAAAGCTTGTAAAGGGACAGAGGGGAAAAAAACCTGACTTTCATATTTAAAGTCAATTATCATTAAACAGAGGATAGTTTTCTAGTAAATCAAACACTGAGAGAATGGCTGATTTAACAGCAGGAGATACAATTAACGCACTAATGGAAGGACAGTTGAGACTGTGATGGCAGAATTCAACTACAGCTGGATTAATTTTTTTCTCTGCCACATTCATATATTTTCCTATTTCAGTCGCAATGCAAGACTACCATTTAGTGGTCAGAAACACAAAGAGCAGGTTTAGCAGCCCTTCTGTATTTTTGTTGGAACAGATGGCAACTATTTCAGGAGTAAATAGTGTGCTCACATGATCTTAAGAACTGGGAAACTAATATTACTCTAATTTGTAATCGCTAAGCAAAATGAAATGTCTTTTAAGTTGCATGTTTGAGTAAAGCCTTGTCGGAAGTACTGAAACAGTTTCAAAGACTAGGTAAACAAAACTGGAACATATTACAAGAAATTACCAGGAAAAACATGATACTGTCTCACAACTTTGTGAACTTCTTTTGAAAAGTCTCTGAATTTCAAAATGCATATGTGCAAGGGCAATAGTTTATGCAGCTATACCAAGTTGTCCTTTGCTGAAAAAGATAAATGCAGTACCATGTCCTTTTAATTTTTTTATTTCATCATCATTACTGAATTCTAACATTAAATACTCAGGAATAGAAAAATTAAGCACAGAATATGCTGCCCATGATCTAATGAGTGCAGAATCCGAAGGAAGCTTGCTCATCCACACACACTATTATGGCTAATACCCTCTGTGTCAAGTCGGTGTTTACTTTTATTTATTTGCTATTCAAATCATTGTACTCTTGCAGCTGGACTGAAACATAAGCTGATGGTTTCAGAACAGTCTCTTAAACTACCTTAAGCACTTCTCAGTGCGTTCCTCAAGAAGCAGTGACAGTCAAGAGCTTGTTGGCTGAAGAAGGCCTTTGTATGACAAAACCCCTTATAAATACAACCCCTACAATTTGAAGGCCACATAATAGAAAACCTGAGTGACTTTCCAATCATCAGTGTTACACGTGAAAATGCTGGGGTTTTTTAACTGACAGGGATAATACTACATTTTAGAATACCATGCCAGATTATTTAAAAAATTTAAATCCACAGCTTCATTATGTTTGCAATCAAAAGTAGAACACCGGACTAGATTCTCATGCCTGTGCGTAAAGTTTCTAAAATAAGCAAGAACAGTTAATCATGACTTCTCATTGTTCACATTTAATGTCAAATTTCAGCTAATGATTTAATCCTATCATTTTAGCTTCTTAGAGCAGGTAAATGAGGGGGCAGAGATCAGCTGGGTGAAATGAATTCATTCAAAAGAAAAATGCAGTCAGGTGCCAATTTCTAGGAATTATAACTACAGGTTTGAAGGTGAAAAGGAAATGTCTTTTTAAAGTACAGATAAAAATATTTTTCAGGGTAAGCTTCTAGTGCTAGATGAAATTAAACATTGTACTCACTCATGCTCACTGTGTTTAACAGATGCATTATATTGACCTATTTCTTCATAAGGCAATTAGTGGGTCTGCTATTTCTGAAGTAACATTAACATATTTCTGCCCAAATCTTGCAAAATTGGATTTCATCCATAAATGTCAAAAATTTGATTCGTGATCAATTTTTTCTCAAAAGCTGCTTTTTCCAAATACTTGCAAATCACTAAAGCCTTGTGATTGCAATTTCTCCTTGAATTCAATATAATTTTTTGAGCAAAGGCACTCTCATCATTTTACCTGAAAGTATAGAACATGTTATTTCCATTTTCAATTAAGAGATCTATCAAACACATGCTATGAGGCAAGTATGAGCCCTGGAATTAACTCTTAGAGCAGAAGCACTTGACTCATTTTTCACCACAGTCCACTATGTATTTTTCTAGAGGTTTGCTTATTTTTGCAAAGTTTTGCTCAGCAGGAAGCCATAAGCTGGGTCCTGCTCTGCTTTGCTGGCCAGATGCTGCTCTCTACCTTCCCAGCTGGGAATTGTGGCAGTGAGCTCCAGTCACTTTTTGAGAGTCTGAGAGATCACACAGGCTTCCCTTGGAGACTGTGGGAGACCGTGCTTATCTGAGAATCAGTCTGAATAAAATGTACTAGTCATCTGGACCCAGATGGAAATCTTCTATTTGTAATTTTGCTTTCAATACTAAAAATCCCTCTATAACAGAAATTGTATTATATACATCACTGACTAATACACCGAAAGGTCAAAGTTCTAGTCTACACACCATTATGAAAGCATCCATGTTGGAGACTACCATGTCATCAGGTTCACTTGGTGGCACTTGGAGAGGCAATTTTTGCAAAGCACCCCAGAAACATTTTCTTGTAGTTTGGACTGCTTTTTGGATTCAGAGAAATCCTCCTTACAGTATGTCTTTGCTAAACATGGGAATATTTCTGGCTTTCTTGTTCTTGAGAGAGAGCAGGCGTGGACTGCAGAAGCAGGTAGAAACATGGAATACATCAGAGCTATTAATATCTAAACTGAATCCACCACACCTCATGCTTACAGCTGAACCAGATTTCAACCTAGGATTCTAGTAGCACATGGACTGTGCAATAACACATAGCAACCCAAGCACATTTAGAGATGGGAGATCTTACTTTGCCTTCTTTGAAAGCACCTTTGTGGCCACGACAGAATGTTCTCATGTTAGCTTACTGACTAACGGTGGCCTCTGTTGATAATGCTGTAAATTGCATTTCTTTCAGGCATAATCATTAATAAAAAGCGCATGGGACAGTACTCCATTGCATACTGTCTGGAACGTAACTGAGACGTCTGATGCCTTTTGGCTAGATACACATGTGAAGTTAAGGCTCAGCATGCAACACTGAGAAAGAGCGACATGGTTGACTTCTGAAAAAAAAAGGAGGAAAAAGGAAAACAGATGTGAAGGTTTCAACAAGTCATTGCACGCTGCAGCTGGAACCCGTACAAAACCAACACAAGTACGCTGACAATGTAGCATTTCATGTAACGATAAGGGCAATAAAAAAGCAGAAAACCCAAAACCTCAAATGGCCGAACACCTTCCTCGAATTCCAGAGGGTCAGTTGGGCTAAACAATAATAGCAATCCTTTCAATAATTACATCGAATGATTCCACTATTAAAGCTTTAAGGCTCAAGAAAAGTGAGAATTGAGAGATTCTCTTTCTTCAAAATGAAGAATATGGACAATTAATCTAAAGTCCAATCCAAACAGACACTCAGATACACGCTATCTCATCACCATCACTCTTGAAACTATTTGGCAACAGTTTCCATTATTACAACAGATGCTAACAAGATGGATAGAGAGCATATTAAATAAATATTGATATTAATATATAAGTATCTATCTAGCAAAGCCACTGTTCAAATAATATACTTCCCCAAGAGCATTTCTTGGGAAATTAATGAGAGAATGTCTCTCTAGTAAATACTATAAATTCAAGATATTTCCATTAACAGAGACTGTGTCTTTCAGGAAAAAAAACCAAAAACTAAGCAATGTAAACAGGGTATACATGTGCAGTCTGTAACTGGTCTCTTGTGGAGTGATTCTCATAACTGGAAAGCTGTTCTCACTAGGCTTCGCTCCTTAGAACAGAGCAGCAAAAGTAGGAAATGTGCAGAGAGAATTCAACTTCCCAAAATTTACAACGTGAAGAAGTTCAAAAGCCTAAGAATGAAGAAAGAGCAGACACAAGCAATAATCACAGAAGTCTGGAATTTTAAGCCCAGCTCTGTGGAAGAGACACCTCGGTCAGAACAGTGTCTCCACTACGCAGGCGGGCTGGTTCCAAACGTTAAGATTTCTGAAGCACGCTGAATGTGGAGATTGTTTTCTCATGTCAATATTTCTTACTGGAAAGCAGACTTTCGCTTCATTCTGCAAGTCTTTCAGTACAGCAAGTTCTGGGACATCAAGAAAGCTCATAAGTAATAAATGAGCAGAGTTTACAAATCCATTAATATGACATGAACCATCAGGATTAGGGCTGACATCGCAGAACAAAAACAAGCAAAAAGCTCAGGTGCCTTAGAAAAACGGTTTTACAAACAGTGACAGAGTTACAACTGACTACTCAAAGATTTGAGAATTAAAAAGAAACCCGCTGTGAGGTAGGTAAACAAAACCATGCAGAGTCAGTTAAAGTTTCCAATAAAACCAGGCCATAAAAGCCCCTCGGAATTAATGTAGCAGTGGGAGGTGAAAAGGACTTTCCTCAGGCACATCAAAAAGTTCTAGCATGATGACATAGAAAACAATTCCTTCAAAATCCCTTTTATTTTGCTAGAAAAACTTTTTTGATATTTAACCTGTAATCTTAATCTCAGATGTGAACTATGAAAGGAGGTACTTTTATTAAAAACAGGTATCGAGAGTTGTTAATTTTAAGATGAAAATTATTAGAACACACTGGTACCAGTACCAATATTGTTAAAATTCCTTGTTGCCTAAGAAAACGTAAAAGAAATTTTTTGGCTGTCATACCATCCTCTTGCATTCAATGCTGACCTGACAGATGCATATTTATCAGCTCCACAAGTGAAGAGCATTGCACTCATGCTTAATTACTAGAAAGTTCATCCTCATCTGTGCACCTTTAGGGTGACTTATTTTAAGCTGTAGCATGGCTTAGAGGAAACATGTGGAGACATAATAAGCACCAAAGGAATTTGGAAAGGTTTTGATTCTTTTTGACATAATAAGATATATCAAACTGACACCCTCATGCAGATGCACATCTCTGCCGGCAGTGTAGCATCGCTTACATGCAACAGTCATACCCCAAATATTTGCCAGATGTGCTTGCAAATGATACGAAATTTAACACACATTTGATGAAGACCTGACTCAAAAAGCAAATTAAATAAAAAAAAGATGAAGCAATCTGTGCTCAGTCACCTCAGCCCCAAATAACTTGTTGAACCAGAGGGCCAGAGGTCCAATAAACTATTTGGCGTTTTGGCTGTTCCTTATACAAATCTACTATCTTTTGACACGTATTCACCTACGTTTTGGCTCTACTACCTCTTATGAACTCCAACATAACAGCCTGCAGCTAAAAGTCCTTTACTCCTGAGATCCTCCATCTTTTAGGAAATGACGTGATAAAGAAACACAAAAAAGGTCAGGCTACAAAACATAGGAGAATCTAGTCCATTTGCCATTCAGGAGCCTTCTAGGCACAGAGATGTTTGAGAGAGAAAGATACAGTAACAGAAAACAGCACGATGTTGGGAAGGGAAATTTGCACCGAAACCAAGTTCCGCTGTGATAATGCCCTGCCGTGATTCTCAATTTCCTTCTCACTCCCTGACGCTGCTCCTTAGCACGAAGGGCCAGATCCCCAGGAGGAGAGCTGATCTCTGCACAGAGCCCATGTCCTTCCTTGCATCCGGAATAACCCGGGAAACTGAGTTACATCCAGATACCTTTCTCTACACATCCCATGTGTATCTGTATCAACAGATCCCAGGATACAATTTGTAACTGGCAACACAATGAATCAGAAAATGGCTGGCCTATAAGAAAAAATAAAAAAAAACAACAAACAACTGAGAAAAGTTTGTCCAAACTGGTTATCTCTGCTAAGTTTAGGTACGTGTTTGAAATGCCACAGCTTCAATTGCTCTCCTGTGCTTGTGGATGGCTTTGACGTTGTTGTATTTTGGGG
>VZTM01015158.1:26070-82252 GCA_013400555.1 Jacana jacana | reverse complement strand
TTTGGGGGGGGGGGGTTGGTTATTTTTAACCTAGAAATCAAAATAACAGAGTTGCCAGCTCAGAAGCAAAGAGGGGGAAAAGATGGAGCTGGGGATACACTAACTGTCAAAGCTGGGTCATTCGTGTGGAACTTAAAAAAAAATGAAAAAATAAGAAACCAAGTCAGACAAAAAGAGCACAAAGGAACTGACTACACAGCCCACAGATGGTGACACACTCTGACGGGGATGGAAGCAATTATGAGCCAGTCTTAGTCCTGGGACTCTTCAAGGAGTCCTTGAATGATATTCACAACCATTAGGCACGTGACAGGGGATAAGCACTCTCACTTATACTCACGGCCAGGCTCCAATTACTCAGACTAGCTTCATTAGTTTGGAGATGTTGTTAATTACTTTCGGCAAGCATATGTATTGCTTCAGAAAAAAAATACAAGATGCTTTTCTTTTTTAAAAGATATTGAAGTAACAGCTAGATATTGGAATCTGAAGCTTAGGTCTTCATGTTGATTAAAGGAAAACCTGAAAAAGGGGCAGATGAACCCACAGAAAATGGGTTTAACAACCACGCTTGCAGAGCATTGCCTGATGCCTAACTGTTCAAGGGCACTGTGCATAGTTTCTCTTCTCAATGCCTGTTAGGCAGCAATACATATAAGATGCATTTGTTTTGTATTAACTACATAATTACAATTTTCTAGCAAATTTATAACAGCAACAGACTCACTTAGCCAAAAATACCTCAAACATACAGCCTTATTTGAGCTTTCCCCATCAGTTAAAATCAAGTTAACTCTTTCAGTCCCCAAAGACACTTCTTTCCACCTTTTGAATTTTTATTGAGGCCATTACTTTGCCTTTTATACAAAATGATTAGCATAAGCCTTCCTTGCAGAAGCCAAGAGGCTGCAGGCATGCTTTCCTTCTTAGAACAAAATTTCACTTGAAAGCATACCAAATTTCTTTTGGCAGCTTCAGAGCAGTAACTTGGTATAGAAATAACATCCAAGGACTCAGAATGAGCTCTCAGTAGGAACCAGAGAGTTTAGCACCGCCAGTGATGCATCTGTGCTAAGGCCAGTGTTAGGACTCAGAAAGATGTGTATAGGCCTTTTTACTTGGCAACACAATTTGTGCACACTGTAGGTATTAATATTCCTTTAAAACTAAGCTACAATAGTTTGTATTTAATTTCTCCTGCTGTTATACAGAGACAGCCTATTCACAAAAGTTAACTTTATAAACAGAAAATTCTTCAATGGAAAGAGACAGATTTTTTTTTTTAAAAAAGTGCTTCAGAGCAGAAGCAAAACCTCAAGTGCTTTAAAATGCCTTCAAGAGGAATCTCACTACTGACAGGCATAGCTTAGAGTATCCAAACCAGTCCTACCAGTTAAACTTTGTAAATGCAGAATCACAGAAGGATGTGGGGTAGGAAGGGACCTCTAGAGATCACCTAGTCCAACCCCCCTGCCAAAGCAGGTCCTCCTAGAGCAGATTGCACAGGAACTTGTCCAGGCAGGTTTTGAATGTCTCCAGAGATGGAGACTCCACCACCTCTCTGGGCAGCCTGTTCTGGGCAGCTCTGCCACCCTAAAAGGGAAGAAGTTCCTCCTCAAAATTTCCAAAACCCACAAATCAGTGCAGGAGAGGGACAAAATAGAGACATAGCATCACAAAAGAGCATTAATAGAGGTTCATAAGATATACCTAAAGATCCTTCATAACACATTAGAACTTATCTCTGCAAACAGAAACTTGATCACACCAGTAATGTATTAATTTAATTCAAGTGGTCCAGAAGTTGATGGAAAAAAATTCATGGAAGGAAAAAAAGACCCACTGTTTGGAATGGCACAAGGACTCAATCAACTTGAAGGCTTAGAAAACATAAACTCTGTAAGTTTCAGTATGATCCAGGGCATCTGTTAAAATACTTCCTGTGCAAAGATAACTGCCCACCTTGCTGAGCTCATTACTGGACACTTCAGAATTAATTCATTCTTGGAAAAGAACTGTCATCCTAACAGCATTACCTTTGCTTCGAAACAGCCATGAATATTCAGAGAAATGAACACTGCTAAATAGCTTCTTGTCCATCTGAAGTGGCTCCAGAGGTCTTCATTCTATTATTAATTACCCAGCACAAGCATCAAACGCTCTGCACGCTCCAGCTCCGCAGTATACGGCAAACTGGCTTGGTTTATCGTTCTTCGACTTAGGTTTATTTAGCGTTAAAGTTCAGCGTTCTTAAAGGCGAACATTTACATGAAAGCGCCTTTCATAGGTTGCTGGGAAAACGCAGGGGGCACCGATGTGCGGTAGAAGCAAGGCTGGAGAGCGAGGAAGCGGAGCGGCTGCCACCTCCCGCTCGCACACACGNCCGGCACCCCCCGGGTTTGGGGTCTTTTATCGTTTTAGACTCTCTAGCGAAGAGATCTGCGGCTTCGCATCAGGCATCCCGATCTCCAGACATGCTTAACGGGGGAAAATGCCACGTACGTGGAGAAATAAAGGCAGGGGAGGGTGGGAAAGGCTCCTACATCCTTCAGGGAGCTTTCATTGCAGAATTTCAAGACCAGTGCCTTTTGCTACTTTTAAAGGTGAGAAATCTATTGTTTCTACCCAGGAGGAAGCTTTTCTCCCTTTCTGACATTTCAGGGTCCTTAACTTTGGTAAAGCTATGCTTGGCTATGAGCAATCACCCAAGCTAGTGCTCATAGCGTGAAATTTGTTTTTCACACTTTCTTCCATTTTTTTTTTGAACATCAGGAAACAGACTTGAATGTGAGGGTGACCGAGCACTGGCACAGGTTGTCTGTGAAGGTTGTGGAGTCTCCAGCCTCAGAGATACTCAAATGCCATCTGTACACAGTCCCGGGCAGCCTGCTCTAGGTGACCCTGCCTGAGCAGGGACGTTGGACCAGATGACCTCCAGAGGTCCCTTCCAATCTCAACTATTTTGTGATTATTTTCTTTTTCCCTTCAGTTCACTTTCTCCTGCCATCACACACTCACTCTTTTTTCCTTTAATATCTGCTGCTTCAGTTGCCTTATTCTCACTCTGTTGTCTCCCTGCTTACTCTTCATCTTTTGTTCTTCACTCTTGAGTGTGAAAGAATATTCTGCCCTTGGGTAGCAACAGGAGAGGCTACATATTTGACAATAGGAGCTAACGATCAGGTCCTATTGAAGCATCTTCTATCTCTATAGTAACATGGGACAAGAGGCACTAGAGGAGAACATCATCACCACGAATAGGGGATAACAATTCAGGTGTACATACCATCATATGTACTTTGTGTAACCAGTAAATTGCCCTATTTGTGTCAATATAAAAACACTTTGCCATGCCACAGGGACCCCTAACATGCTGGATGTAATTGTAAACATCATTTGTGGAATTGCCACATACATGGTATGCATTCTGCAAAATCAAGTTGAAGTTCCTGATCAGGGTTTGGGCTTTGGTTGGTTTTTTTTTTAAATACTGATTTTTTAAACTAATTGTAGAGGATGATAAGCAGCCCTTTATAGAATCATAGAATCATTTAGGTTGGAAAAGACCCTTGGGATCATTGAGTCCAACCATCAGCCGTACTCTACAAAGTTCTCCCCTACACCAGATCCCTCAACACCACATCCAATCTACTCTTAAACACATTCAGGGATGCTGACTCCACCACCTCCCTGGGCAGCCCATTCCAGTGACTGACCACTCTATCTGTGAAGAATTTTTTCCTAAGTCCAGCCGAAACCTACCCTGCTGCAGCTTGCAGCCATTCGTTCTCGTTCTATCACTAATTGCCCATAAGAAAGACCAGCATCAACCTCTCTACAACATCCTTTCAAGCAGTTGTAGAGAGTGATAAGGTCTCCCCTCAGCCTCCTCTTCCACAAACTAAACAGTCCCAGTTCCCTCAATCATTCCTCATAAGATTTGTGCTACAGACCCTTCACCAGCTTCGTTGCCCCTCTCTGCACTCACTCCAGCACCTTGATATCTCTTTTGTGCTGAGGTGTCCAGAACTGTGGCCTCACCGGTGCTGAGAACAGGGGGACAACCACCTCTCTACTTCTTCCGGTCATACTATTCCTAATACAAGCCAGGATGTCATTGACCTTCATGGCCACCTGGGCACACTGCTGGCTCATATTCAGCTCACTCCAGCACCTTGAGATCTCTCTTGTGCTGAGGTGCCCAGAACTGGACACAAGACACAATACTCAAGGTGTGGTCTCACCAGTGCTGAGGACAGGGGGACAATCACCTCCCTACTTCTGCTGGTCACACTATTTCTGTTATAAGCCAGGATGCCATTGGCCTTCTTGGCCACCTGGGCACACTGATGGCTCATATTCAGCCACCTGTCAAACAGCCCCCCCGGTTCTTTTCTGCCAGGCAGCTCTCCAGCCACACTTCCCCAAGCCTGTAGTGATGCATGGGGTTGTTGTGGCCCAAGTGCAGGACCTGGCACTTGGCCTTGTTGAAGCTCATGCCATTCTAAACACATTATATGTGTTTAGAAGCAAAAACATCAACAGGGAGCTAAAAGCATGCTCCAAAAGAGCTCGTTCCCTTAAAAAATACAAATAATAAAAGCCCAACCTCAGTGTAAGTCACTTTCAGTAACAAAATCAGAACAGAAATAAATAACAGAACAGACTGTGTGTCCATAATTTACAGGAGACAATCTTCATCACCACCAATCCCTCTCAGTTTTGCCTATGCTCCAACAAACAAATTCCTCACTTGGACATCAAATTGTAAAGCTACCTGTCTTGATTAACTTCAGTCCCAGAAGTCGAGCTATCCCAGCCTCTGCTCCTGAGGAAGAATGGTAACTACTTCATCCAGCTGTGGAAACTTCAGTCTTAACCTCTGCAGGGGAATGAAAGACTGATTTCCCTCCTGCATCACCTGCCCAAGCAAGGGCATGTGGCATTCCTGGGAGAGAATAGCACCAGCTTGGGAAAGCTCCTCCCTGTTTCAAAAAGCTGAAATACACCATACACAAAAGTAGGGGAAAAAAAAAGCCATTTTATCTTCTTTCTGTTGCCTCACAAGCCCTGAGATTACCTGCCAGCACGCGGTTAAAGCTGTCTTAAGAGTGCTAAAAATAAAATAAAATAAATAAAATATTTGAGTCCATCTGTAAAACTACAAAAAATCAGGATTGCTGTGGGATGACATATTAAATAATGCTTAAGCATTGAGGCTTGTACTACTGAAACTACTGAAATGAGAAAATGGTAAACCGTATAAGAGAAGGAATAGAGAGCCCAGTCCCGGGGAATGAGACCTACCGCACCATTCTTCAAGTCCCTGCTTCCCACTAACAGAAACAAAGGATTAAACCCAAACTCAATTAGGGAAAACTTAAATAAGTTTGCTCCATCATGAATATACGTCACTAACAGAAAATCCTTTCTGTTGATAAACAGCACTCTTAGGTTTATAGTTGGCATATTACATGCAGGAGGCCATGCAGCCATGCTTTGGAAGCAAAGGGGCCACAGGCACCCCTGCAGCCCTGAAATGATCACGTGCTCTCGGAGACACTGACCACAACAGGTAAGAATGAGATCTCAGAGGGTATCCCTGCTTTTTGTTCCTCGTTCTATTGATATTTTTCAACTTTTCAAAACATGCCAAAATCCATTTCCTTCGGGGTGAAAGATTCCTGTATTCTTAAAAAGAAATCCTATTTCAAAAATAACGTTGCATTCCCCTGTAATCCTATCATTTGTTTGCTAAATCTGCTTCTCAGCAAAAGCCCTGCATTCCAACAATTGCTTACTTTCTTTTTACAGTCTTAGCTGCAGTGTCCTGATAAATACACGTTTCCATGGAGATGACAAATGAATATCATCCATGTTGCAATGAGCTTCTGATTTCATCTTGAACCATTAGCTTTCAAACCACAGCTTATTCATTATTCATTTGCAGTAAGGAAATGGCTGAAACCCAGAGCATTGCAGCAGATGAAAATTTGTGCATGCAGCCTAGAAGAAAGTGCATTTGCCACCATGTAAAATGAACAAAACTCCCTGGGATTAAAATAAAGAAGCTGTCCTAAAGGCCTACAATTTTTTTCCCCTTCAATTAATAGCACGTCTACATAAAGTATGAGAATTAAGATGCATTTTAACTATTCAGACAGGCAGGGGACTTTCAGGAGAAAAACACTGTAAGTGACATTCAACTTTTTTACACTGTGATAATGACGCTTAATGCTTTTCAGAAACTCAGGAACAGGCACAAACATAAATCATCAAAAATGTGTTCTTTTTTGCTGTTGAGTATGAAACCAGTATATGATTGCCATTAAGAAAATGCCTTTCTTTTATCATTGGCTGATAGGTGACTGTAGTCTTTGGCAGCTCTCAGGGAGTCTAACAAAGAGAAGGAGAAAATATTTTCGGTCTTTTTGCAACTAAATACCTTAGCAGTTACTGCAGTGGGTTTTTTTCAAACAAGACTTGAAAGCTCATGAGAGGTTTCCACTCTGCAGGAACAAATGTCTGCTTTTGTCTGCAAAGAGACTTAGAGAAATATTTATTCTTCTATATTTTAATAAATTAAAGGCAGTACAATTTAAGACCTCTAATTACATTAACATACAATATCAGAGCAGTCTATCATCTGAAAACATTTTTGAGTCCTGTGCCAGGAGAAAAAAGAAGTCTCACCATTATTGGTACAATACAATACAAAGAAGTCTATTGGTACAAGACAAAGAAGTCTCTCACCATTATTGCTACAACTAGCAACTTTTGCAAGAAATACAAGGGCTTCAAATTTCTGCTAATTCTTTCTTAAACGCTGACCTAGGACAAGCACCTTGGGAAGGAAGGAGTCCGTGACCAAAGCTTGAAAGACACAGCACACACGTGCATTGCAGTGTCACCTAATTTTTTACTGCCTGCTCATTATCTGTCATTGCCTGTAACAGCACTCAAATTTAATATAACTAAGGTAGGTGGGGCTTTTCTGGCTGATTTTGAGGCTGAAGGTGTTTATATGTACACGGCCTGAAGGACATTTTGTCTGGATGAAAGTTACCATGCATCTGATCGAGGGAAACAAAACAGGACACATAAAAGTGGGACGTCCTTCACACTTGCCCTGATTAATAACATCCATGCTCCTGCTGTCTGAGCACCGGAGTTGTCCTGGGAAAAGCTTGTCAATTAGAGTAAGTTATAACCAATTACGTGTCCCATCATTTGAATTATTGTCCATTAAGAACTGACCTGAGTTTACAGAGCACATTTCATTTATGTAATAGGCTTAATACCAGTGTGACAAGAGGTTGAAGGGTAACGAGAAATGATGAACAGTGATTAATTTGTTACATGGAAAGGGGACAGTGAACAGTAGCTCATTTTTAACACGAAAGCCACATGCCATTTTCAATACTCCTACTATCTTACCTACTTTCTCAGATTAGCATGAAGCTGGAATAACCACACGCTCCACTGCACAAAAAGCCATCTCCTAAAGTCTCTTCGTATCTCACAGATGAAGCTTTACCCAAGCATAACATAAGGATGAGATGAAGCAAGCAACAAAGGCCAACTCTTATTCATGTCAAGAAATATGGAGACAGTCTAGACAAAGCACTGAGCTCTTCCTGTGCAGGTTGCCTCACATGGAGTAGCATATGTATTAAATGACCTTTTCTGCAGAAACACAAACTTGCAAGGGTCTTTTCTTGCTGTTGTAGATGGGGATCGGGGACAGAGAAGAAACCACTGCCCAGCCTTTGCAACCTCTGAGGATCTGACCCACCACATTTAATTTAGGGAGTTTTTCTACTCTGAACTGAAAATGGAAGTTGCAATTGAGTATGTCCATTATTGCAATTCACAGTAGTTGAGGTCTGAAGCTGTCTAAGGTTTGAAGTGAGACATTTGGGACATGGGCTGTCAGAAAATGGATTTGTCTCTCAGACCTAACTCTCTTTTTATTTGTCAGGAAATGGGAAAGGCTCTCTCTTCATCACGCTCCTCATTTGCCTCTGAGCACAGATCCATAATAACAACAGTGTGTTCTCACTCACAAGCACAAATTGTAACTTTCTGAGGAAATAAAAGCAGAAGGCAGATAGACAAAGCCATGGAAACCTTTCACCACAGCACGGTCAAGAATCCAGCATTGAGTTAGATGACTGATGGAGTGAAGCATGTGCTCTTTTCCCTTGAGAAGAAAAACAATAAACCCCAGGACGGAAGAAGGTGTTCCAAATACAATGCTATGGAGGACTTTCTTGTAACTTCCTAAGATAAATACACAGAAGACTTATACTTTCGGTGATATTTACTGGAGATAAAGCGACCGCTGTGAACCCACTGTAAAGCATGTCGGATCTTCTGAAAGACAGTGTGATGTTATTAAGTGTTATGTTTGCAAATCCTTGTTTAGCCTATAACTTCCCTTTGCTTGCTCTCTCACGTATTTTTATAACCCTGCCACTGCGTGCCCACATGCTACCGCCTTTACCTTTTCCAACTGGATATGGAGAAGGAACTCCATAGGCAGTGCAAGAGAGTCTGAATCCTCTAGTAAGTGAGGACCCATGGTCCTTCAGTGGAGAAATCACTGAAGCCACCCCGCTTCACCCGGTGCATAAGGAAGCTGCCTGACAGCTTCCTCTGATATTGTTTTCAGTCAGATGCTATCATGCACAATACACTTGACCCTTTGAAATATGCAGCTTCCAATTCCTGTAATGAACATAATCCTCTATTTACTACTGTTTCAAATACCTTACAGCATTACAAATGTGCAAGGTTAGATAACATCCATGGGAAAACAAGCCGCCATACATTTATATAACCGACCATTTATGAGGTGACAGCAAAGTTTTAAAATCACAGCCCTAAAAATCCAGGGCTGGAAACTGAGATGCAAGAATGGCTGCTTAGCATCCATAACCGACTGAGTCCTAAAAGGAAATAAAGGCTCAAATCTCTATAGCATTTAGGCTATATAGATTTAACCCTTAGGCTAGGAATGCATTCCTGTAGATTTTATTCCAAGCTCAATTTCAGTCTGACCTTCCAGAAGCCACCATGTGATTTGCTCCAGTTTAATGACTGTGTTACAGTAGAGATATATTTTTTCATACATTTACAGTGTCCTGAGTTTGGAGAGCATTCGGTAAAAAGCATAATGCAGAGATGGAAGTTAATTTTTCTTGAGCACTAGAGAAGACTCTAAATCTTTAGCTTTAAAGCTAGACAGTAAGATATGAAAAGTTTGTCAATGAAAAATATCTGGCCTTAATATAATAAGACATGATATTAAAGCAAGAACATATGATCTTTAAAATAAGTTTGTGTTATCATTATTCCTTCTCCTAGTAGAAGAAAACTGAAGTCCACAAACCACATTTTTTATTGTTAAGGTATACAATACTGCAGTACTAGGGCAGAAAACAGCATTTCAAGCATAGAAATTCTGATTTACTCAAGTTCAAGTCACATTGCACAGGGAGAAGCAGGCTTATTCTCCACACCTCAGCCAAACACAGTTAACAGAAAGCAGCAAATCTCTGTACAATGTGGCCCAAAAACGCAGATACAACATCCCAGAGCAGCTGTGTCACCATCAGGAAGTCATCCTGCCACAGCAGCCTGAAGTCAAACTCAGTGTGCAGAACTATCATAACTATGGGCCATTGCAACCAAAGCCTTGTATCAACATCTGGCTTGACAGAGAAGCCTGGAGAGGCTCAACTATGTCTTCATGAAGATCCCAACTTACAAAAAAATAGTAGAAACATACTGAAACTAGGAACTGCTCATTTTCAGAACCACACTGCAGCATTTCTTCCACAGTACTGCTATCCAGTGATCACATTAGTGCAGTTTACCTACTTTTCTGCTTTCCTTTCTGGTTTGAGTACTTGGTGTGATCCCCCACAATCTGCTGGCAAGTAAATGTCTTGGGGGATCTCTCACCTGAAAATTGTGAAAAGCTGCAACAAGATGGGAAGGGTTGGGGCTATCTATGGTACTGCTAGTTCTGAAAACCCTAGAAGGACCAGACTTGAAATCCTGTCATCTCATGGTGGGAGAAAGGATGTGGAGAGCCAGAGGAGAGAAGCTCAGAGTCTGTGATGTTCCCGTGGGTGCCACCAGAAGCCCTCACTCACACAGTCCATATTCACGAGGCATAAGTGATAAGTGGGGCGAATCACCCAGCTTTTGAAGCCAAGTTGCACAATTCAGCAGGCACTTTCTGAATGTACATAAAATCTTTGTCTTCTACTTATTACTTCTACTACTTCTTTTCCGAAAAAGATTTTATTTGTCTCATGAAACCTCAATTTCTTCTCTATAGAAGGGAGAATTTATGCAATGTGTAGAGCTGGCTGCACCATGCATAGGTGGTATTATAGACCATCATCTTTGATGATCATGTTGAGATCTTAAACCATTTGACATTTTTCACACCAGTTTCAGTCCCAGAAAACAGCAGGGAAGTGTTTGGAAGCAGCTGTTTAGCCATTTCTCTGTTATCAGCTGGGATAAAACTCAAATAACTCTAGTGCTTTATAGAGAAGAGTCAGCCCTTCCATTCTTTAGAGCAGGGACTATACCAAGGTCAAAGAAATGCCTCATTTCTCTCCCTATGAAAACTCCAGTTTTCCCAGATTTTAAGGTGGGTGGGCATTATTCAAATATGTGTCCTGTAGAAGCATATTAGAATCAGACAATCCCCTTTTTTAATGCTCTGCCTCTGCGATGCAATTTCTAGCCCCAGAAAGCACAAACCCACATTAGGGAGGACATGCCGCTCCCAGCTCAATGGCACACGAAACCAAAAAGCCCCGTTTTCACATGTGCAATTGCCGCTCCCACCACCAGATGCTACTGCGGCATCAGAATGGGAGCAGGGGGCTGCGGCTGCTGCGCTCCCCAAAGTCCCCTACTGGGGAATGGACATCATGCAGAGTCTTTAATTACATGATCGTACGCTAGCTCATCGTCCAAGCACGTGTCCTTTGAAAGAGGATAATGAAGAAAGCTGTTATCTACAGAATCCTTCTTCATTTGTTGGAAAAGTTAGCAGGTATGTATTGAACAAAATGAGACTGTCACGGCAGAGGCTGCTGAACACAATGAAGCTTCGCTGTTAAAGAGACTTAAAAAGGGCTGCCTAATTGGGAGTCAGAGTACAGACACGCCGCTCTGGCTACCCAGAACCAGGGGACATTTGAGACGTTGCATTTCATCTCTCCATGCATCCGTTCCCTCTGTAAAACAGGGATAACGCCTTCCAACGTCACTGAAGTCATTTTCTGACCACTATTAAACAAATAGCGGTTCTAATGGGTTAATGCATTTCTACATGCTTTATTAATAGCAGTAAGACTCAGGATAGAGTCACACACACAGTATAGAGAAGAAAAAAAATTGCCATTTAATACACAGCCATTCAGGTCAGCCTACTTGGTTTTGTTTTTTTAAAAAAACTAAATATATACAAAACCTCAAAAAGGATACCTATCCAACATGTTCTAAGGACCCTTGACAGCACCACATTTTTAAAATGCAGCAGTAGAACTTAAACTCTAGTCTCCTTCCAGACACACTGGAAGGCAAATTCAGAACACAAGGTTAAGGAAAGGGCCTCCAGTAGGATGCTTGTAAGGCAGCCAGCACACCACGGCCACTGCTCCCTTACTCCAACAAAACTCGAGCTCTGGTTGCCTGGCATAAAGAGAACGATGGCCATGGTATCTGATGGATGGCCAAATGACAAGAATGAAGATGAGGTGCAGAGAACAAGAATGAGTGACAAAGCCCAGGGAAAATAGCTCAAACAAGTATCCAAACTACACTGAAGGCGTAGATTCAACATTTAATCCTTCAGCAATTTTCAGTTCAGTGCAGCTGTCATGCTGCAGCCTCAATGAATGCCCAATAATTTCTGCATTACCTCCTTCCACGTCTGCTGCAACAAAAACCTGAAGCCTGTGCACTGTCAGCCGGAGGGTTTGAATCATGCAGAGATAAGACAACTAAAACCCTTCCAACTCTTCTTCCCTCCATGACCGGCCCTGGGGTTTGTAAAGCAGCCCATGCCTGCTCACACTAGAGCAGCTTTAGACAGAAAACAGCTACTGACTGGAAGTTATCTCAGCCACTGCAGGGTAGAAGGAAGGAGGAGAGGTATAGGGGCAGAATTAGTAGCTTCACTTTTTCAAAGCAAAGTCATCTTATCATCAAATTGAAGGTAATCATACCACAAGAGAGAGAGAGATTATGCTTTTTTCCCTTTTTTTTTTTTTTTTAAATCTTCAGCTTGCAATGTCCTGATTAGTAATCAAGCTCAAACATTTAAGCGCAACATGCAGAATCTACAGTCCCTTTCCACAACCTCCTTTCCTTTAGATAGCGTTTTTCCTTCATCATAAGTAAGTCCTTATCCCCACCACCATCTGATTCTCAGCTCCTTTCTTGAACCACAGTCAGTCCACAAGCTCAAAGCAGACCTGCAGCCCTACAGTCCGCTGCCTTCCAGCAGCTGTCATTCACCGTCAGAGCTTCAGCCTTGCCTCCAGCCATTTAAATGTATAGCACGCAGATCCCTTTCCTCTCATCTTCTCCCTTTTCCTCCATCGCAGAAAAAACAGGAGCCTGTGACACAGGCCGGGTTTCTTCCCTCTCTTTTCCCTAAGCATTTGCCAGTTCCTTCTGTGCTGCAAGAGCATTCAGATAGATTCATAAAGGAATGCTGCTGAAATGGTATCGCTCCCTACGCAAACATCAGGAATTGCTTTTGTGTGTACAACTGCTTGGAGACCCCCAGTACTGGGGGTGTGTGTACTATGGGGATGGGGTAAAGGAGAGGAGCAATAAGGTCAAAGAGTGAGGTAGAAAGCAATAAAGGCTGAAAGACCACTGTTCAAAAGCACAAAAGGATGTTAAAGCTAAGATCTTTCCGGATGACAACTTTGGGCTTGGTAGCTTTTCCCAGTGACAACTCACCTGGATCTTACTGTCAGGACTGGCTTGTGGTTGACTAAAGAAGTCAACATAAGGACTAAAGAAATTAGTTATTTAATCTTGAATGTTACCAACATTTCAAAGGATTTTCTGAAGTGACAGGACAGTTGCACTCCACTTCCTTATATAAGTTTGGCAGACTCTTACTTTGATGTAAGCCATGGTGCAAAGGCAGGGCTGTGAAAGAATAATACAAACACATCCAAATGCAAGTTCTTCCACCTTCATCCAGATTACCACTGCACAAAGACTAAATTTGACACAAGGATTCCATTTTGCTCCTGTTTCTTCTATTGAAATCCAGCCCTATAAGTGAATGCCACTTTACCTTCTACGGGGTCTTGATCTTCTGTCAGCATCTCTGTTTTCCCCAGTATTGCTGGATTATAAAACAAGCCTCCTGACCTACCCTTCCAGAGAGGGATACTGTTTGACTGAGTGGGGGAGCTGGAGGCTTCAGGAGAGAAGCAGAGATCAAGCAGTTTCCTCTGCCTTGTAGGAACGGGTTGCAGCTCTCAGACTGTGTAGATGTCTGAGAAGATCTTCAGACCCAGAAAGCATCTAGAGTGCTGCTCATCACTTACAGACAGCGCGGCTATTTGGAAAATCCTGCCTCTATGTTCGTTATCAAACTCCAAATACTTCCTAAAGAGAGGGATGTTAGGGATATTGTCAAATCCCAACATTTCCCAAACATAGGGATATTAGGAATAATACTGTTCTTGTGAAGACTTTGCTTCTCTTAAAAAGCAATATAAATGGTGAGATAAGACAACATTTCACTAAGTTAAACTTGGACAAATCTTAATCACCTGACACAAAATCCTGCTTAGGCTCCCAGCACAGTTCAGCAGGAGCATTTTAAGCCTGTTTCAAGCAATGCCAGAAGGCATTTCACTTCTTTCTGTGAGCTTCTTCCATAGCACTGATAGCAATCACATTTTACCCATAGAAAACCTTCGAGAAGTAGTACTCAGCTGGCCTAAAAACAGCGCTGCTGATTGCGATGGAACTTGACTGCCATTTTCTACTCTCAAACCTTTTCGGTTCTTGCGGTGCATGTTGTTATGCAAGGTAATTTTCCAGTTATAATGAGATTTAAAATAGCTAGAGAGACAATCTAGAACAAAATGGAGCACATGCAGTAGATATTTCTTACACATTTCAGTAAGGCTTCTAGGACTTTTTGATACATCGACAGAGAAGTATGATGTCATTTGATACAATTAAGCATAAGGTCTGGTTCTTAACTGATTGACCCCCAAACCTAGGTCTGTTCTAATTTCCGTACGCTCACTCATTTGCATCCAAGTAACATCCTTATTTCTTTTGCTCTGCAAAATGCGATACCCCAATAAGGTGAAAAGGAATTGCTGGGAGTCAGTGGCAGGCAGCACCACAACTGTTTGACTGCTATGACAAGTAGGGACGTGATTCCATGGAAACAACCACTGCCTGGGAAGAGAAAGCGCCCCATATTGAGGTTTCTGCTGCTGCAGAGAAACCGCTTCCAACATTAGTTTGTTAATTTAAAACTAGTGTGGCAATCTCTACTGTGTCCTCTTGTGGCAGCAGCACAAATACTGAGGTACTCACATACATGTCAAAACAGTCTTTTCTAGAAGGTACCCCTTAGGAGAAACACTAGCAGAAGGGAATCCTTGTGTCAATTTTCATCTACCAGATGAGAGTGGAAGAAGTTGCATTTGGACAGATTTTGCTGACTGTGCATAGTTCCTTTTTTCCCTTATGACCACAATATTGTTAATAAAGCCAGAGAGAACAAAGCCAGATAAGCTCTCCTGCACATCATTATGTACATGGGAAATGCCGAATTCAGAACACCAAGACTTGCTGACTTGAGTTTCCCCAATGACTATGGTGTGTCTGAAAGCAGTAGGCAGCACCTGCAGATTTTCAAAAGCTGCCTCTGCATCACGGTTCCAGCAGAATACAGACCAGACACAATGACTGCTTGCACTCAGGCAAACAATGCATCACCTTTGCTGCGTCAGGGCCTGTGAAACTACTGAAGTAAAGTTGGCAATTGTTGACTCAGTGTCTGTGGAGGACAAACACTTCCCATTAGAGTCCACGGAGCAGCACTGAGGACTGGCTCATGGGGACAGGGGGTCCACAGCAGAAGGCTGTGTTGGGCTCTTCTAGCTCCCAAGGGACAACTCACTCCTCCCTTCTTCACCTTCACAGGCTTTTGGAAGATTACAGAGCTTATTTACTAGTTTTCAAATGGTTCATTTGTGAAACAGTGCCATAAAATTCCCGCTTTCCCAGGCAATCACCTCATCCAAACACCTCAAGGACAACAGAGTCATGATTTTCCACACCTTTAGATTGCCAATAAATGGCTTGGTGGGAAGACAGAAAGATGTTACAGGCCTGATCGCTTTCATGTACAAAAAGCTTATTTTATGCACTGGCCACAGAAACTACCTGTGTATCTGTGTTAGTATAAATCATGCAGAAGCCTGTTGTGGGGCTCAATCACCCATATTTTATGAGAAGTTTAGCCAATTTTATTTGCATTCTTCTTTCTTCATTGCCTTTGTGATATATCCCAGTTTTGAGGTCTACGATCTTTTCCAATCCAACAAACATTTCCAAGTACAGAAGCTAGAAGTTCTGTTTTATTAAGTAGTCTAATTGCATCCTTAATTCTAGCTTCTGATCCCTGCTACTGAAAGTATTTATTTAAATACATAAAGGCAGATACAAAAATGAGTAGTATGAAAAAAACATAATTAAAGCAACAAAGCGTTATTGAAAGGCATTTTCATTCTCATTTCTTCCCCCTCCACAATATTCCTCCTAAGAAGAGCAGTTAAAATGCCAAAAAGTGCCATTCTGACTCAAGACCTCTCCAGGTACGTTTGACATTTTAGTGCAACTCAACCTCATTTGCCCCTTTGCCCGTCTGCCTCGCCAGTCACCCAAACACTTATTCTCCAGGGATCAGTACCGAATCAGACGTCATCTCAATTGCCATTTTCTTCTTCTTCCCTTCCACTAGAATGAACAATACTGTTTTCCACCATTGCACAGCACAGTGACCGAGCTTTCACACTCCCACACTTCAAGACAGGAAATATATGTCTGACTTTTTGTGAAACCAACAGGAACATTTAACTGCATCTGTTTCTAAAATATCCTACCCAATAATCTTTCAATAAAAAACAACATATTAAATACTAAATTTGTCTTCGAGCTAAAGAACTGCAAACTGATAATGTAAGCACAACAAATGTAACAGTCACATCTGAAAACTACCAGAGAACAGAAATGAGTCTGAACTAAATACATAAGCAAGTATTTGCAGCTCCAAAAGAAGATGATCCTCAACTTGGAGTGACTAAATATTTACTTCTTCTGTAACTATGGGCATAACTGATTGGAAAAAATTTACAACTATTTTTCAGTTGTCCAGAACCTGTAGCTTGGCCAAACAAGATAACATGGGCCAATAGCCTGTCTTAGTTTGTAGGCTAAACAAAAGCAGTTTAAGGTCTCTTTTCCATTGGTGTTATTTGATAAAAGACAGGAATAAATAGTAGCATTGTAAAAGCTGTAAAACACAGAAAACCAGTAAGGAAATAAGACAAAGGAAAATTCTCACCTCCAAGGACTGAGAACATTGGAAATGTCCAAGCAAATTAAGAACAAAAGTAATAGTATGGGTTCTCTATGGATCAGGATGGAAAAATTGTTAATAAAGATGCAGAAAAGGTTTTTCTATCCTGCAATTGGGATGTGATAGAACAGTTACCACATCAAATCACAATAGAATGTGTTCCAGTCCCTTAACAACTGAAGAGAGTATCAGAAAGTATCTACTACAAAATCAAATCTTTCAAAAATCAGAAAAGCCAGGTAAGTATCGTCCAAAAGTCTAGAATAGATTAGCTGAAAAATCATCCATCTTGTTGATATATAAATCTTTGGCTGCTACAGAATCTTTTAAAGACTGCAAGCATACCAATAAAATACAAAAGGTCATTTCAGATAACAGTGGTGGATGCACTGTAGTTAGCCTGACACCAATCTTGATAAACATAAGACATTTGAAAAATAAAGAATTATAGGACAGGAATATAATGAATGTTGGTCAAAGCAATTCTGTGGAAAATCTATCTTATCAAATAAGCCTGCTTTTATTCTTCAATTAAATAACAATTTTGTTGATAAAGGTAACCACATAGGTGGAATAGAAAGTCATGAAACATTTGTGCTGTTACTGCATGATGTTCTGATTCAAAAACTAGCACTGTTCAGTACCAGTAGCACATAGTAACCAGATTAAGGTAGCTGACTACTCAAACAGTAACTGCAACTGGGAAATCACCTTGAATCCAGCAGGGATCTACAGGGACTGGCACTAGGCCAGTACATTTTTTTCCAGTCAGTTATGCCAAAATAAATGTAAAGTCATTGCTGATGAGACTTGTGAGCAACAAGGATAGGCGAGATATGTAAGAATTGCCTTGCAAATCATCTTTTAGAGATACCTAATCATTCTACTCGACCCTTAGGTGACATCCATACAACTGAACTGAACATTTCTCTAATGTAGGAACATGCTAGTTAGCTCAGACCAAAATGCATTCCAGGGAGCCTTCAAACAATTAAATGTTATGGACAAAAGAATTCCAGTGACAGGAGATGCTGTAGAGTCCAAGGAAGTCAAAGAGCAAAGAAAAACATATAAATTTGAGCAAAATACAGTTCTTTTGTCTGTAGGAAAAAAATTACTTGGTAATAAGCATTTGTACATCAAGGAACTACTGCATGGGAAAAACATATGTTGCCAGACAGGAAGAAATTTAATTATAGTCAAGGAAGACTTAGGTTAATCTTTGAGAAAGACCTTTTGACAGCGAGAACAGTGTAATGCTGGAAAAGATTCCATGGAGAAGTTGCAGAGTCTCTGGGTGGCTGAAGTTTTAGAAAAACATATGCGAAGAGCTGGTCCCACCCTGGTAAAGAGAGGCTGACTCAACAGGCCACTGACCCCTTTCAAATATTTTTCTCCCACAGGACTATAGCACACACACAAAAAATGAATACAATTCTCCACTTCTTGGAGAACAAATATCCTTCTCACTCTTAGGCTGCCAAAACCAAATGTATTTACGGCATATCTTTTAACTAGCGAAGATAAGAACATTTGCAAAGTCACAGAAACCGAAAGCCTAGCTAGAAACTTGCAAGCCCTTCTGAAGTATCATCTTGTATTGGTGAAAATTATTTAAAGACTTAGGCATTTTTCTGAGTCATTAGATAAGAACTCTACATACTCCCAGTTTTGTTCTGCAGAGAATAGTCTAGCTCCAAATCACTCTGTTTTGGGTTTTTCGTTCATCTCAACTGTAAAGATGACGCTATCTCTAACAAAGACAATCTTTGTGTTTGCTGGTCTTCAGCTTCCATGTGGAGAGCAGACATGAGGTTTCAAAACCAAGTTGATTTTACATTCTTATTCTTCTCAACGATACAAAGATTTTGGATACAAAGAGGGGGGGTTCTTCCTTTTGTACACGAAGTAATTTTTCCTACCAAAACATAGATTTAGAACAAAAATTTTTAGAAAGTATTTATACATCTCTTAAGATGACTATTATAAACACGATACACTTGGAATAGCTTGTAAAGCCACAGTCTGTTTCTACAAATGGAGAAATTTGGACTCTTCCTTGGGTGTGTTAAATACCCTTGCCATGTTCCCCTTTCAAAACTCGGCTTTAAAAGAAAAGGAAAGAAGAAAGCCAAGTGCTTTGAATCATCATTCTGTGCCACAGAGTACGCAAATGACAGCAGTATCCCCTAAGCCAGCATGTCTGCAACAGCGTAAGGAGAGTGGGAACTCTTTTTCCCTCTGAATACCCAACCTCAATTATAAAAACAGTATTTCTAATGGCATGTGAAGCTAATGAGATACACTAATCTCTCTGAGACACTGAGTATCATCACTGAAGAATCTGTCTAAACCTATTTTATTATGCTCTTTGAAAACGATAACACAAGGGCAAGAGCCTGAGAGAAAGTATCTTTACATTCAAACAAGATTTCTGGCCCTATTTATAAATTAAAAATGGCCTTTTAACCCTCTCTCACACACACACTTGCTTATACATGCAACTGTAACTTTCAGGACTATTCAAGTATGTCTTCAGTTGAAATAACAGGCATCACGTCGGACCTGTATGTTACAGTCATAAGCATGTTAATTTAAAGGTGAGATGGAAACTAAGAAGGAACTGAAAAGAATGATCAATTGCGCTAGCTCACAATGACAGCTATCTGTACACTTGTCCTATTAGTTTAACTCACCGTTAACAATATACAGAGTTTAGAATTTGTCACATTTTTTAATGGTTTATATTTTTCTGTGAGAAAAGGCATTAGACTTTCCTATTCCTGTTTGAGATCTATCATCTATTGCTCGTGCAAGGTGAAACAACAAACAGTAATTGCCTATTTAACTTTCCCACATTATTCACGATTGTATAGACCTCAACTTCATTTCCCTTTTCTTGGTTTTTCTCTCCATGCTAAAAACTGTAGTCTTGGAAGATGTCTGAGACCTTTTTTCCACATACTCTACTCTTCTCTGTACACCAGATTAAAAACAGGGTTGGACAGTGCTGCATGCACAGCTTGAGAAGTGCGCATACCGCTATGGCACTGTGGGCATCAGCAGCATCTGCTGTTTTGTCTCCAAGCCACTTCTAACACCCCATTTGCATCCTTGACCACTGTTGAGTACTGAAGCTTTGGCTTTCAAAATACAATCCAGTTCAAGATCTTTTTCCTTAATGGAAACAGATGATTTAGAAATGATTGAATGACTAGATAGGTGCATCACTTTTCATCTGCTGATAGGAAGTTACATTTGTGCATTCTTTCTGGCTAGTTGTTTAATATAATGAAATACCTGTATAAGTCTTTGTAACAAGCTTTAGCATTGATTTTCCTGATAGGAAACACAGTATCAACCCAACAACAATACCTTTTCCCGGATACTTAGAACAAGATGAACAGGACATGTCTTAACACAGAATCTTCTGAGACTTCATTATGAATTTGATCTTACTCCCACCATCTGTTTCTCAAATTTTCCTTCATTACCGGCTACACAGACCTTTTCTTTCCACAATATTAGTTATCCAACTAGTTATCCAACTTCCTTAGTTATCCAGCCATCTCAGTGTAACTCAGACCATAGTTCTTGGCTGACATATATAGCTCCACAAAAATGAGAAGAAACCTGAACTTGAAGGAGCTAAGAAAACATATGGGTGATTCCTGCTGGGTATTTCACATACAAGAAATGGCATGGTCATAACCAAAATAAAATAACCTAAGCCTGTTTATTTATGAACTATAATTTCCAGATACCTTGAAGATTTTTTTAAATGTTGGATATGGAATCAAGCTTCCCAAAGATCAAAAAATTGCAGGGGGTTTGTTGGTTTTGTTGGTTTTTTAAAGAAATCATGCTTACCTCTATTTTTGGACCAGTGACATTTTGTTTAGTTGTGCTAACATGTGGCTTCTTCCAGGAATAAAAGCAGTGCTTTATTGCATTCATGTCTACTCTGCCTGCTCAAATCCAACGTGTTTTTATTCTCCAGAAATACCTCTCAAGGATCTTCTCACACATTAGATCTCATGCCTGTGATGCAGGTTGAGTCAAGTGAAAAGAAAAAGGTCAAAGAAAGACCACACAAAACAGTGCAGAGGATTCAGGGAAGTGTGAGACAGGAGTCAGTTCTGCAAGTCTTACTTGTACAGTAAAAGACTTGACAGCTCTGTTTATACTCCACCTCATTAGTCAGTGTTCCAGTTTAGACTATAAATTGTTTGGAAAACAACTATGCTGTGTATTGTCCCAAACCTAGCACAATGAAGTCAATACTGCTTGACCCACATGCAACACATTTCAGCTGAAAACTCTTTATAACCAGACCATTCCTTAGAAACACTTTCCTTTGTGCTTCCTCTTCACATCTGCAGAAATTATATCCATGTACCCTAATACGAACATACATATGCCCACAGAAAGGGGGTAAATTGATCCATAAATTACCAAATTACCAACTGTAATTATCCAGTAACAGATACCGTGACCTAAAACACCTCAGCTTAAGTTGTTCTGTGTTCAGCAATTAGAAGTTGGCTTCCAAAATAATGTATTTTCAGTTTTTCAATAGCATAAATCACAAAGCTATGGTTGCATACCTGGCAAACAACAAGATGTACAGCTTTCTAAAGCTATTTGTTTCGGTTTCCCTGTTGTCACTACCACCCAAGTGTTCTGACAGCCCCACAAATTTCTCCACAGGGTTAAAGGATTTGGATTGAGTGGGAAGGAGATTTCAAATCTTTCATCCCGAAGGAGAACCCTTAGGAACTTCCTTAAAGAATGGATGCTAAAAGGCTACTGTGACCTCGCTTCATACAAGACCCAGACTGGATTCTGACTTAAGCAGGAGGTTAATGAGCTAAACAGTCTGACATGTTCATTTGATAGGCAGTGATGAAAGGCTAGCTGTCAGATTAAATTTGTCTGAAGATAAGCTGATTTATTGCTTACAAGAAATATGGCTGGCATAGGGCACGTGTCTCAGTAATGGTGTATTTCAAACAGAATCACAGAAACATTAAATTCTGGTAGAGTACATTCACTGTTCAGAAAAACAAATGCAATTTTTGAAGTGCTGTTTCAAGCTATCATTTTCCTGTATCTTCCCAAATGGAAACAAAAAAGGAAATACATTTTTCCCCATTTTTTTTTTTTAATATCTAGCCAGTCCACCACAACTAGTTGCTACCACGTATCTATACACAGCCACTTTAATCACACTCACTTTAAAGTTTTTAAAACTGAATTGCAGTCTATTCAGAAAAACTATTTGTTGGTGCTGTAGCAATCAATACTTTCAACTCGGCATATTTACTCACTTTCCACTGGTACTGGTATCTTCTGATGGTCTTAGGCTTTACCACCATATTGGATCAAAAAGAAAGCTCAAAGCTACTAAACGAAAAAGATCCAAAGAAATTAATTTAATAGCCCAAACCAGGCCTGAAACATGACTCAGAGTGTCACATTACTTTTTAGTTAATAGTGAACAAGGAGATTCAAATAGGAAAAAGATTTAAACAAATTGGCCTTACAGGTTAACCAATGGAAGAAGAATTAAAAGCAGCAGCAGTCTCATTAGTGTGGAAGGACTACAAGGTACAGAGAAGCTGAGTGACAGGATAAGAGGCAGAAGACTGAAAGGGAATACTAAGGTGAATCAAGACAAATTCATAAGGATGGATATAGTTACAGAGAAATTGGACAATGTACAAAAGTCAAATGAATTATCCTTTTGGTGAGGGAAAAATTAACTAAGGTAGAGGTCTTAATAAATAAAGCTCTCAAGCTGTTTAATAGAAAAGAAACAGTGAAGAGGCTGGGGGGTAAGGAGAGGGGTGGCAGTGTTTGTCCATTAGAGAAGGCAGGAACAAGGAAACGGAGGTGACTGGCTACCACTGTCTGCCTGCTCGATGACCAGGTGGTTCTGAGATGGAGAAGACCCTTGTAAGGAGGACTGCCAAAGGCAGGAGTTTAGACAGAGAGCAACACAAAGCCTAACTTCATGTGAACATATTTTGGCTTTAAGATCTGAAGTGAAGTCCAGAAAGAGCAAAAGAAGAAAAAGAAGTTAGAATCAGATACCCTGGTCTTTCTTGACTCTACAACTACTCCCTGATAACAAGCTGCCTACCATGTAGAATCATAAAACGTGAAGGGACCTGTAAAAGTCATCTAGTCCAACTCCCCTGCAGTAAGCAAGGACATCTTTAACTAGATAGATTCCTCAGGGTCTCACCAAGCCTGACCTTGAATGTTTCCAGGGATAGAGCCTTCACCACTTCTCTGGGCAACCTGTTCCAGTATCTCATCACCCTCACTGTAAAGAACTTTCTTCCTGATGTCTAATTTAAATCTCCCCTACTCTAGTTTAAAACCATTGCCCCTGTCCTATCAGTACATGCCCTTGTGAACAGTCCCTTCCCAGCTGTCCTGTAGGCTCCCTTCAGGTACCGGAAGGCCACTATATGGTGTCCCTGGAGCCCCCTCTTCTCTAGGCTGAGCAATCCCAACTCTCTCAGCCTGTCTTGGCAGGCTTCAGATACTTGATAACCTTCATATGCATTTCTTACAAAAATGACTTTGAAGCCCTGTACTGTATTTCAGTCATGAGGCAGGGTAATGTAGTGGCATCTGATCTCACTACAGCAATGTGCTCTGTTTGCCACCCTTTGCTGAAAAACCTGCCTTGTACATGTACCTTTGCCTCTCAGGATGAACTGTGTCTCACATGAAACCTCTTTCACTATACAGTCTCTTTCCAGAGATACTTGGGTCAGTTCTGTGACAGCTTTGAGCTACAGCTTTGAGCTGCAGGTTGCATGAAGAAAAACAGGTTTATCGACTTGTGTTGCTCTCATTATGAGAGCTGATGCAGAACTGGAAAAAAAATTAAAAGTTCTGATTCTAAAGTTCTGTCAAGGGTATTCTGAAGTATATTAATTTTCTCTGTGACAGAAATTGCACATCCAGCAGGACCATTCCTATTGAAAAGTCTTCATTCAGCTGTAAAATCTAACATGAAAATCCTGTTAAAAAGAAAGAAGGATGAGGTGCAGTCATTTAATACAAGCAAAGCTTTCCTCTGTATCTATTAAAACTTATTTTTTCCCTACACAATAGCACCAAAAGACTAAATTTTTCCATCAATACTCACAGAGAGAGGAAACACTCTGAGAATATAAACTCACTGGTATGGCTGTATACTTCTGCTTTAAGCAATAGCATTTTCCTACACCCTATATACTGAGATCCCTATGCTGACCAAGTACGATTCCATATAATTCTGCTGGTTTTGTCTCTGTTGGCAATTTTTGTCTCCCTTGTTTATGATCCATGTCCCCCTTGCTATACCCCACACACACTTATTTCTTTAAATGTCTCAATCCTAAGGAACACTTGACATCCTAGAGCCAAAACAAAAGCAGATATGTGCTTTCAGAAATGCAAGCATTTCTAAACACACAGAGAGAGGACTGACAGATTCTTCTGGGTTTTTTTTACTCCTATGGCAATTTTTTTAGTGCCTCAAATTCATCATCCTTTCTGTCTTTCTGGAGTAAGCTGCTACATTTTGAGTAAGTGAGCAATGCACCTTTGCCTACTGACTCTTATTAACAGGAATCTTTTTTCAACATTCTTTTACTACAGTCCAAATTCCAGCTGAGACTGCTGTCATTACTTGGATTAATCCAATGGATTAACAGGTCCATCTGTTTTCTTTTAACTTTAAAATCACTATTTATTATTTTGTTGTTTATCATTCTTTTAACTTGCTGGTTTATTCCAATGATAATTTTCAAAACGTAGCATATTACCAACTACAAAAAAAAAAAAGCACATACTTGTATTTATTGCCAAATTTTTCAAGTTCTGTACTTGTAAATAAAATTCAAATGGAGTCAGTAAGAACAGTTTTTTAAAAAAATGGAAATAAAGACCATTCTGCTCCTAGTAAGATCAGCCTTTAAGTCCCACAAGCACTGTGACATCCTGTAAGATGCCACAGTGTAGATGGTATGCCAAATTTAGATCGACCCTTCTGAAGCACACAGATGGTGCAAGTAGCCACCACATTTTGCACAGCCAACATACAGTATAATATCTCTTTGCTTCTTAGGAAAGTAGATTACTCTTTCCTAAACAGAAATTGATATATTTGACACTTGTATCCCAGCTAACAGACCTGGCCAGACAGCAATGCTATATTTACAAGCAGTAGCATGGGTCCGTACACATTCTATAACCCGTGAGAAATTTGAGAAGAAGAGTAACAACACTGAACCCTGATCCTAAACTTTTGGATGGTTACCAGAAGCCCCTCTGTTGAAAGGCACTATATGATCCTAAGGGACTTTTCGAGAAAAGTAGGTTTAATTTGGTATTTAGGAATTTTGAAATTAATTGTACATTTTTTATCATCCTATTGACATCTATAAGTTACAAAAATCTTTGTGCTAGAATTGCACAGGAAAAGTCCTTTTGCACTAGAGCACCGACCTTGTATTTCAAAAGCATTTGGGTGCTGTCACTTGGAATGCAAGACAATTGGCGTATCAGCATGATCCAGGATAATAATGAACTCGTTGAAATTAAGCCAAGCTCCAACATCATATCACTAAGCTGCTGCTGTATGCCAAGTAATGGTGTATCTGCAACACTGCACACAGAACCTATTTGCAAGGCATTTAAATTAGGTTGGCACACATTTCAAGACCTTTCCACAAAAATGCAGATGAGCAATTATTCTAGTTGCATTCCTACTTCTTGGATCTTAGGCCATAATTAACTACCTTACAGACAAAAAGTAGAGATACAAGTGCTTCTACCTGGAGACAAAAACTGGTGAAGAGATCAGTAGGAAGCTGGGAAAGAAAGTAAAATTAACCAGATGAAGATCAGTGTTCATGTAACTAAGACACATGTATTTTAGTTCCAGAGGAAGGAAAGACGTAGGAAGTAGAAACAACATTTTGCTTGGCTCTCCACTGAGCAGAACAAGGCAGGGCACCTCAGCTAGACATGAGGAGCAGAACCTGGCAGTCAAAAGATGGGCTTATAAAATTCCTGAACACTTCCATTAACATTTTGATTTATATACTACACATACTTGAGCGTGACAGCTGAGCTCATCAGGAGCTTCAAGCACAAGAAAAGCCTGTAAACACAGCCGTTGATGACAGCACTGGTGACCTTAGCAAAGAGACTGACATGAGACTATGATACGAGTCAGCTGTCACTGTGACATCCCAGTGCCTGTTTTACTCCAGATTTTTACATAGTGGAAAAGCTACAGAGAATATTTTAACTCTAGAGGTTATGACATTCAACATCAGCTATCAGCTAACTGCTTGTAATTGTGAATTTATTTGGTTTCAGAAAGAAAAGATAAAAATATTCCAAAGTTTAAGTTTCTAGACCTCATTTGGATGTTGGGAAAGAGCAACTTTAACAGACAGACTTAAAACTAATCCTTAAGACTGTCCTTAAAACAGACAATCCTATAAAACTGATACTTTGAACACTGACCACAACATTTGCACAACCTCAGATTTAAGTTGCAGCTGTCATATTTTAGCAGAAATGGTGCAATCAACTCACTACAATTCAAGCTATGAGGAAAATCCTTATGATACCCAACACATTTCCAATCCACATGCCAGAACAGAACCTATTTAACTAACCAAAGAAAAGCAGGAGGTTTAGTCAGGAATTACACTTCACAATGCTTTTACTTTTGTGTAACTTCAGTTTTAGCCCACAACTACGGTTATAGAAAATTTCTGTGGGCAGCACTGCAGCCCTGACACAGCCTGAGAGGGGCACAAAGATGGAGATCCTTCCTGCGCTAAATGAAGGGCCAGATTTATTCCACAGAAGGCTGCAGAGAGGAAATGGTAGGTGGTGAGCACAAGCCCCAGTATGTTCTGTCCCACACTGGAGAGCCCGGAAAATAGCACTCAGGGTTGTGCACTTCAGTAAAGAGTTAAGCTGTGCACTATAGAAAGTAGCCCTAATTAATCTAGTTCCATTATACTTTATAAAGGTGGAATCTGGTCCAAGAACAACATTCCTAAATATTACTCAAGAACAATTTACATCCATTTCACATGTCAGCTCGGGGCAACAAGCCCATTCAGAAGAAAAGACAAAAAAAAAGACAAAAAAGACAAATTTTATATAATGCTAGTATTTTAAATTCTGATAGAAATGTATAGAACAGCTCCTGGTCTGTAAAGCTGACTTTTCTATAAAATGTCACTTAGGAAACAAAGGCAGATGAACTGATTTGTTAAGGACGTACGTGCCAAGAAGTTTCCCATCTTTTGCTCAGCCCAATGTTTTATCTACAGCACTACTTGCTGGAGGCAGACACTGTTTAAAGGAAATGTTTCTTGATCTTATAAAACACGAGAAAAACTGAAAACAAAACAAGATCTGGACTTTTATTGCTATTCTCATTAGAGCCAGGAAGCTGTTCTCACCTTGCTATGGACTGACTTTTCATCGACGTTTCACGGAACATGGACAAACAGTGCTTGAAGCGATAAACTGAAATCATTAATAGCTTAGTAAATGTACTTCATGTGTTTCTAGAATGAACATCACGATCTGTCAAAGAACCCATGACACCACCGAAGGTTTTACCTATCCCCAAACCAACCCAAGCTTGTGCACAGACTGATGATTAGTGCTGTCTAATAAAGAAGGCAGCCAAAGCGGACAAGCTACACTTTGATGTATAACTTGCGTAACATCTCAGAAAATGAATTAAAAAAAAAAATTATTTGGCTAACAGCATTAAAACAGGCATGGCTCATCGCTTCCTGGAAACTTATTCCACACTCAGAAAGCCTGCAAAAAGATGTGGAGGATGACATTTCTGCTGAAGTAAACTATGACACAGGGAAAAGTTAAAGAAAATATAGGCAGATGGGAGTCAGGAATGGTTAAGTTTTTTTTTTTTAATCAATGCAGAGGCCAATAATTTTATTTTGAAAGGTTTTCCTCTTCATTGCCTGTTACCTTTCTTTAGTGAGGCTTCAAATGTGACAGCAGTGAAACACTTCTGTAGTGAAAATAATCTATTTTCTCAGCATAGTTGTAGGTATAGTACCTCCTCCTAGTGACCTCAATGCATATAATCTAAAAATCTTTAAAATCTTGAAACCATCCATACTCCAGGCTGAGCTTTAATTTAATCTTGGCCCGGTCTGAACTTCTGACTTCTGGAATCCAAACTAAACTGTTTTAGCCTTCATTAGCCCTACATCCATTCCTTAAGAACTTGCCACCTCAGACAAATCCCCTGCACACAGAAATATCACAGAGGTGAAGGTCTTCGGCTTGGATTACTGCGTTACCTCAAAGCAATATCCACACAAAAGGCCCTTTTCCAGTTCTTTTATTCCCCTATTACCTGCTCACTTCCACCTAAAACTTGTATCTCTGCACAGAATCCTTCCCAGGCTTTGTTTTCTTCTCCTGACCTCTCATTACATGTGTCTTGTCCTGTGGATGGTACTCAAATGACCCTCTCAGCCACTAGTTTCCAGCAAATTTAGGAAGTTTTAAGACATCATTCCTTTTTGAATTAATCACCCTGAATTCCATATCCTATTCATATTTCTAATTAATGCTATGTATCTCCCACTATAATTTTGTAAGAGTCCCTGCATTTTCAGGATTAAAATTGAAGCTTACATTTCAATAAAGTATTGGTGTGTACAGCCTACATTTCTTTCAAATGCTACAAAATTCACTGTATGCAACTTTTGAAAGTATTTTATCTATTTTTCTAAGTTCCTTAAAAAAAAATACTAAATGCCAATACAACCATCCACCCTCCACAGCTTTGCCTCCTACAAGAAGCCTGAATAACTGAAACTTCTATTTTACTTGGAACTTCCACTAGCAATTACCCTCTAATAGCACCTTTCAAAATCAATTCAAAATTCTTAGCTCCAAGGAAGATGTCTTAGGAAAAAAAATAAATGCTGCAAAGTATACTAGTCAGCTACAGCTTAAGGATATGGATAAAATACGATTATTTCTGGTGGTCTCAAATTATGCTTTTTCAAGGGGAGTCAAGAGTGACCACTAATACAAACAGATATCATGTCACGAGGTAAAAATAAAAAAGGTGTTTTGGAAGATACCACACTTTTCATACATTTAAAAAACTAACAGTCTACCAGGACTTTCCTATTTTCTTGGTCCACAGTCAGAACAAGAGGCTATGGATGAAATGGAAGACTTCAAAGCTCTAAAACACGATGCTGGCTTAAAATGGACGCACAAGGGCAACTTATGATCAACTGCTGCAACCCACTGAGTAACTCAGGGGGTCACCATATCCATCACTTTTATAGCTTAAACTGCCACAGTTCTGAAGTTTAGAAAGACAGCCACATATGCCAGAAATAACACCTAGAAAAACTTAATCCACAGAGTTCCCAAAACAATAAAATGTAAATGATAAAAATGTAACAGTATTTTTGTTTTTAAAACAGAAAATGAAAAGCAGTGGATTTATATATGAAAGATATTGGAGCAATGACTACTAATGACTAATGTGGTGAGTGTCAGGAGGATGGAGCCAGGCTCTTCTCAGTGACGTCTAATGATAGGACAAGGGGCAATGGGTAAAAGCTGGAACATACGAGGTTCCCCTTAAATATGAGAAAAAACTTCTTTACAGTGAGGCTGACGGAACACTGGAAGGGGCTGCCCCGGGAGCTTGTGGAGTCTCCTCTGGAAACATTCAAAACCCGCCTGGACATGATCCTGTGTGACCGTTCCTAGTGTTCCTGCTCCAGCAGGGGGATTGGACTAGATGATCTTTCAAGGTCCCTTCCAATCCCTGATATTCTGTGATTCTGTGATGTGCAACTAAGGTAACTAACCCCAAATCCTTACCGTCAGTGTTGAGCTATGCTGGGTGTCCATCTATTAAACTAGTCCATCAAATGCGAGGTTGTTCACAAACCAAGACCCTCCTCAGTGTCTCTCTAACCACTGTACAAATAAATGACCTATGCTTTTTACTGTGGCAAGGCTCCAAACACCAGCTTGAATTGCAAAAGCTGGCAGTGCAGAAAGCTGCAGCAGCAATCACTGTAGCTGCCAAGAACATTAAGAAGTACAACGAATTAACACAGAGCTGCAGTTCTGTTCCTAAGAGCTTCTGATTGTGATTATTCTGTAGCCACATTGCCTGCATTTTGACTTAATCCAAACCACTGCCACTGGTGTGGTTGAAGAATCGCTACACCCCTTCCCAGTTCAGTACATCTCCAGATGTACATCTTCCTGTCTAAGGAAGCTTTCTGCTTCTGGTCTAAACCCAAAATACCACCAGTCCCCTTCAAATCCTGCACATGCCTTCAAAGAGAAGTGGGAACCAGTTTGGGGTTTGAGACAAAAATGCCTCATGCACTTTGAAATGCGAAACTGTGTGAAAGTAGGAAAGAAAAAAATATTCCAGTGAAACAATGCAGAGGTGGTGTAGGAATATCCCAGCCTCTGATATATGCAAGTAAGAGAGATGGATCTTATTATTACACAGCAAGATTAACATAAAAATAAACATATTTTAACGGAAAAAAAAATTGGAATAATACACCAGTACATCCTTGTTTTGTCATCAGCAGGTACATTTTGATTCCTGAGCAATCTGTTTAACCTAATCTAAAAATTACTCTTTTGGGTGGTCCAGCGTTTTTTTTTGGGGGGGGGGTTGCCAATTTTTTTAAGGTAGCAAAAAAAAGTGTTAAGATATAGCTTGAAAAATAAATAATCAAGCTTTCATAACTACACAGGAAATAAGTTACCATAGGGTAAACTTGGTCCCCTTACTACACAGGCAAAGGAGGTTGAAAGAATCTCAGAAGTCCTCAATAGCAGTTTGCAATTATAATAAAGGCATTTGATCTGCATTTAATGACAAGCCATTCTCAGAGATCGTCCCTAAACACTGACAATTTTGAGCTCCATTTACATAGTTTTGCTCCTTCTGTGGCCTGGAGACGAGCACAGGAAGCAGCTGTTTGATGCTTGGCAATACTAGGGTTTTCCAGCAGATGTGGCAAACATATGCAGGCAGAAACATCTTTAAGTAGCTACAAAGGAGCAGGATAATGAAAAATTTCTCTCTTCAGGGAAGGCTTCAGCAAACATAAGCAGAGGGTCCCACCACTTGAATAACTCTTCAGCCAGGAGAAATAGTGTGCTCCTGGCACTGAAACTGTTCCCTGGAAACAGTTTTTCAGGAAGCTGTTCGGGCATGGATTTTGTTATACTGGACAACATGACCAGACAGGGTTATCTACAATGGTTACACGTCAAAGTAGAATGATGATAGCACTATCTGGATTCGTATTATAAATTCCTAGTTGTTTAATTTCATTTGAATAGTTAAAACTCAAGCCTAAAGCTGCTTTAAACTTCAAGAACAGCTCCTCTTAACCTAATGAAAAACTGTTGCTAACTGCTGCCTTGTAAATGTAATTACATAATCACAGATTTCTCTCGTTGGAAGGGGCCTTTAAGATCATCAAGTCTTACCATTAACCTAGCACTGCCAAAATCACCAGTAAACCACATTCCTAAGCTCCATATCTACCTCTCTTTTAAATACCTCTAGGGATGGTAATGTAATCACTTCCCTGGGCAGCCTGTTTCAATCCTTGATAACCCTTTCGGTGAAAAATTCTGTCTTAATATCCATCCTAAACCATCCCTGGTGCATCTCGAAGACGTTTCCTCTTGTCCTATCACTTGTGACTTGGGAGAAGAGACCAAGCCCCACCTCACTACAACCTCCTTTCAGGTAGTTGTAAAAAGTAATAAGGTCTCCCCTCAGCCTCCTTTTCTGCAGGCTAAACAACCCCAGCTCCTCTTAAGACTTGTTCTCTAGACCCTTCACCAGCTTTGTTGACCTTCTCTGGGCTCGCTCCAGAACCTCAGTGTCTTTCATGTAGTGAGGGACCCAAAACTGAATACATTATTTGAGGTGCAGCCTCACCAGCGCTGAGCACAGGAGGACAATAAAACCCAAGTATTTCTGGTTCCTGCTTTGAGAGCAAAGAGATCCTACACCTAGAATGTAAGCCAGAAATCTCAGTGGAAACGCTGAGCCAAACCAGACCCAAGAACACATGGCCAGTTATGGTTGGACCCCCCACCAGTGGCAGGCATCCCATACCCCTTTAGGGGACAGCCCAGACCCAGGTGAGTGAATATGTCATGCTTGCTCTGCCTCTCAGCTCACAGGACAGCTGGGTTCAGTCCCAAATTTTAACAGCCAAAAGAAAATACAGGATGCATTTTTTTTCTCAGTAAACTTTAGTGGGCACAACTCTGAATACACCTGCTAAGGGTGCCAACTGAATTGGTGCCTTCAGCAAAGACATGCTCCAAAAGCAGCACCAAGTGATCCTATTTCTTCCCCCAGATCCCCGCTGCATCAAAAGCCTGATAGTTAGAATTCTACTTCTCTGCTTACCCAACAGCTCCAAACAGGGCTTTGCTGATTTACTTTCTCAGCACCACTTGCTTGAGACTTGAGAAAACATATCAGTGTTTTCAGGAAAATTCATTATATTAGTGTGAGACACCTAACCAAGGAGGCTCAGTTATCCTGTTTGGCTTGATCTGATAAAGGACTGAAAACAAGTGCAAAACAGATAGCAAAAAGCCAACCCGGCCGTATTAGTTTTGCAAGCCAACAATTTTGCAACAGAATGGTTTATTTTTCATGCCCGATAAAGAGATTCTCATTAAGTACCCAAAATCCAATTCTGTCTTGCATGCAAAAATTAATTCCTACTATAACAAGTGGATTTTAACTCAGTGTTTTGTGCTCTTGTGTAAAACAAACGGAAAAAAAAATTGGAATTTTTCTCTTTGGGAAATGAGGATTTGGTTTAATTAAAACATTTTGTGAGAACATAGGCATTTCATCAATATTTTAAATAAAAACAGGGCCGGGCCAATGTTTTTGAAGTGCTCCATCCTCAAATTAGATTGATATTTTGTCCCAATTAAGCACAAAACTCTGACATCTAGAATCTCCCACAGAATGAAAATTCCCCATGATCCGTTACAGGCTTGAAGCTTGAGTCTGCAAGTGGTTGTTGTGATCCATTTCAAAGGGTACTTACTTGTATTTACAGCAGAAATATTCCTCATGAATATGAACTGAAAAATTCTTGGAAAAAAATCACCACAAAAAAGGAAGATGCTAAACAACAGCTGCTGCGGTATGAGATTTGAATCAGTAAATTTAGGCATATCTTACACTTAAGACTTGTCAAAGTGGCTTACTGGGGTGCTCTGAAGCAATAAAAAGTCCAAACAGACTAGGAAAAGGGTGCAGTCCAACATTCAAGGGAGTTGAACAGGGTTGCAAGGGTAACTAAAAAGTCTTATCAATAAGACACTGAGTCCTCGCAAAACAATACAGGATCCAACGTGGGGATCAAACAATTAAAAGAAGGAAATGACAACTGAGAAAGCTTTATGGAAACCAGGTCTTGTTAAACTAATTTGATATTTTGTAAATGCATAAATCTCTGCTCTACATGAGGTATTTATCTCTGAACTGGTAAACATCAGCGCCTGCAGTAATGCTCTGACCAAAAGGAGCAAATAGAGTGGTTGGATGTACAAAACTACCTCAAGTAGCAGTGTAGAGGCAATGCTATTTCTGTTTTTGGGTCTAACAGATGCTTCTAGAACATTGTCTGCTCTAGGGCAGTGGCAGCGAGTTGGAGAGTTTAGAGAATGGCTAGTAGAACAACTGAGGAGTCAAAATATCCCCCTTTACTACAACATCCATAGAGTCCTATCTGTTCTTCTTTCAAAGAGAAGGTAAAAAGGACTAAACAGCTCTGCAGAAAACAGAAACAATTATTTAAGAATTTCTGTCTAGCTGACAAAGATTTAATCAAGGTAAATTACCAGAAGTTGGAGCTGGATAAATTAAGATCAAAATGTGCACCATATTTCTCAACAAAAGAAAATATTAAGCCACTTATAAATACCAAGGGTTATGGTGATTTTTCAATCACTGACATTTTTAAATATCAGTGTTTATGCTATAGTGGATGTTAATCAAATATAACTACAAGCCTGGGAACCAAACCAAGAACAGTAGACCCTTTTGTACTGCTTTACATGGCAGATTGCGGTAGGTGACCAGAACAGATCTTTCTGATCTTTTAATGACTGCACCCATGGATAATTTCCCCTCGTATTTTCTTCAATAGATAACCACTATGCTCTGCTAGGGACAAAGTCGTCCTGTTGGTTCACAAGGCACTGAAAATAGTACTTACTTTGTACTTCATCGTGGTTTTGAACTAAAGTCATTACAGTAAAAGCTCAACAGTTTTAGGACGCTTATTTGCCTTATTCAACTCCCTCAAGAAAGCAGGCCCAGTTAGTTCAGAGCGACCTACTTGACTGAGAAATATAGGTCCAGCAAAAGCACCATCAGCAAGTACTGCATCTTCCACAACACGCCGTCCTGTGGCCACAATAACCCGCCCATCTCTTTCCAACAGCAAGACAAAAGCAAGACCAAGATAAAACCCCACCCCAACAATGCCTTAAGAACAGCTACAATCGCTTCATTAGTCACTTCCTAGTCCTCCCAATAAAGAGATCCAATCAAAAGTATATTTTTTTCTACCATTAAATACCATGCCTCACTTAGATATTTGTCCCAGTCACTCTTCTGGTAAATCTCTGTGTTAATGTGACATGCTGCTGGCTGACAGGAAATCTTGAATTCTCTGCAGGTGTTGGAAAGAAGGATGGGAGTTAGTCCTTTCTGTTTTGTCACTTAATTCAGGATTTGTCAGGAAATGTCTTGCCGTAGCTTTAAGCACATCTGTATGCTGACATGAGCAGTTGCCTTGGAAACTAAACTGCTCAAAATGTAATAAGGACAGAAGACATGTTACCCAACAGCTTCAGAATTGTTCCCACCGTTAAACAACTACACCGTTTGTCAATCTCTGCAGTATTACAGGAACTGCTGCTAGTCTGTCAGATGTTTTCTCCATGCAAAACAAGAAAGTTCCTCCCTGCACAAGGCAGCTCCTACCACCGTTTGTGCATTTACAGGGATTTGGGGTCAGGGGTTTTGGGCAGAAGGGCATTAGATTTGGGAAAGAATTACCACAGCCCTGGTTACAGCTAGTCATTCAACACTAGTATCTGGAAGGGAGTAAAACCATACAATGATGGGGTTTATGTTCTCAATTCATGCAAGATGGAGCCACAGTCTTCACTTAAACATTTCCATATCGCAGACTGTCGTTCAAGATGCACGTGCACAAGTGAAGCAAACGACACCTGCTGAGGGGAACAATTTTCAGATTTGTGCACACCAGTGAAATAAAAAATAATTAAAAAAAGGATTACTTGGCAGGTTTGTGGTCTTTCTCATTAGCTCTAGAATTTGTATAATTTTGACAAATAAAGCCACAGAATATGAATTCAGATGACTGTACAAAACATACCATAGCAACAAAGAAGATACATTTAACAAAATTGTGCTTTATTTCAAAGTGGGGACCATGTGATATATGTATATATAGGCACTGATATACAACACTAACTTACAAAGAGCCATTCCTTTGACGGATGTAAAATACTTGCAATATTACATATTTTTAATTATCTGTGCTACATCAAACACACTGAGATTTGAATAAAGAATGCAGAATTCNGGGGGGGCGGGAAAGGAAACACTGCCTTTTCTCGTCTTGTCTGTTTCAGGAAATCTTGCATTAAATTCAGGAGCAGAGTCACTTTTGCTCCTCTTTAAAATACATCCTACAGCCCACCAGGCAGGGCAAGGAGAAAGACAGAGAATCAAATTTGACCTTAGGAGATATTAAGTGATACCATCAGTGGCAATGAGGATGCCATGAGGGTTCACAGAAATATGCATCCATGTTCTTTTGCTTACCATTGCTGGGGAATTTGTGTGTAACTCTATAGTTTAGCAGCCATACTTAAGAATTTTCTTACCAATGTGCTCCTTGAAGACAATTTCTTCTGCATTCACATCTTCATAGGTACCACTTTGCATCTCTACAGTTCTTGGGGGAATCTATGCCAAGCCTATTTATAAAATTTGATTAGTTGCTACAAGTGATTGATTAAATAGTTCAAAATAGCAACTTCCTTACAAATCAAGATTGTTCATTCTCCCACAAAGCACTCAAAAAGCAGAGGAAAAAAGGTTAAGCACATAATGCTTGGAGCTTGCTTCCAGCTGATCCCCTTTCTTAAGGCTTAGATGACCCAGGATGTCCAGGATATCCAGCAGAGCCCCTTGCCTTAATCTGCAACATTGCTCTTTGGAAGCAGCTCTTCATTCCTCTCTCTTTATTACACTATCTTACAAACACTCTCTTGAAATTCTTTTTATAGTATAATCCACTATTTATTTCATACCATGTTTCAAACAGTCCTCTTATGTCCACATAACAGTCAAAATAATATGCATAAATGTCATAATTAATAATCAGTTCTTCAATACATTTTTCATCTTTTTTTTTTACTTTAGCTACTTTCAGATCACTAAAGTCAGTTTGTGACAAGAGCTTGATCTGTGATGAAGATGTACAATGATGAATCAATTACGTGTATATGAGATGACTGGATAGTGATAATTGATTGTGTAAGAGCTTCCTTTTATCTTTCCTGGCCCCGAGCGTGACTGCAAGCTTTACCTCAAGGGACGCAGCAGCATCAGAGCAAATTCACCTCCAGACCTTTCAGCCCAAAGCTCTCCATGCAATTATTCATACTGAGCTGACAAGCTTTAAGAAGCAATTTCCTGGTGCCCTTGTATTAGCCTCCAGACAGTCTTTTTGCCACAAGCAAAGGCAGCAGCAAGAGACCTGTTTGTGGAACCCATAATTTGCCATCTTCACTGCGTGCACACTATGGATGAGACCTTTTCAGAAAGGTGCTGCTGTTGGGGAGACTGCTATAAGGTGGTATCTTAGCAGGCAATTGCATTGTTTCGTGCAGGTGGTGCAGATTCAAGCAGTTTGATATGGCAGCTGTACAGTCTCCAAAACTTGCACTCTACGAAGAAAGTATGGTCAGGTAATAGTCTGCAGGCTTGTGGACTCTGGAAACCTTTGTGTCAAATACTGTTTTGTAGACAACTAACGCATGAAATTAGTTTGGTGAAAACTATAAAATTTTCCTCTATAGCATCAGGAAAATGGAGAGAGTGTACTGGATGCAACAGGGTCTTTGTGTCTTTGTGCCAGTTTCCCAGCACATCACGATGCAGGTTGAAAACTCATCTCTGTCCTGTAGAAACATTAATGACACTAAGATTTCTGGATGAAGAATGTGACTAAAAAAGTGACTTAGGAGCACGCAGTGAGCCATCAGTCCCCTGGGAGATGCCTCACTCTCCCTCCCCCCCCCTCCCCTTGCTCTCCTACCCCTAACTAAAGCAAAAGTCCTATGATCAAATAAAGAGATAGAAATAAGACTCAGACTACTCACTGTTAGAGGACCAATATGCCTTTTTTATGGAATCGCGGAATTGTCAGAGTCAGAAGGGAGCTCTAGAGATCATCTATTCCAACTCCCCGGCTAAAGCAGGATTGCCTGGAGCACATTACTCAGGACTGCATCCAGGTGGGTACTGAAGGTCTTCAGAGAAGGGGACTCCACAACCTCCCTGGGCAGCCTGTTCCAGTGCTCTGCCACCCTCGTCAGACAGAAGTTTCCAGCATATGCTCCATGTTTTAAGTATCCAGTTTCTACACAGCTTAAGCAACAATACAACCATAAATTTTAAGATCTGCTTACTATTTTGACTACTTGTAAGGCCTTACAAGAGAGGCTGGGGCAGGGTGATTTGAGACTGGGAGGGGAGAGGGCACAGCAATGGTTGTTTTTACCAAATGAAAGGATGTGAAGTTAAAAGACTGTGACTTTTAAAAAACAAATTTAACACACAAGTCAAGGAAGGTTGCAGCATGTTGTTTGAAAATAGAGCATAGTTAATGGAGGCCAGCAAACATGGAAGGGAAATTCACTGCATCAGCCTATTTCAAAAGGAGCTGAATTGCCTTGTGGTAACATCTACTTATCTCTAAACAATTAGCTGAGACTAGGCACTGAACCTTAGACAGTTACTTTTAGGTGAGATGAATCACCCTTTCCTTTATTTTCTTCTATCTCTGTACCTCCTTTTGCCTTCTGGAACATAAGGAAGATGTTCCCTGTTTGTAATCCTTGTAGGGCTGACATTGTTATATCCTGTTCAGCATCTCAAGTCTCTTGTGCATTAAGCCCTGAGTCTCTAAACTATAGGGAACCAGTACAATATAGATATAGCTAGTTTTTGTAAAACACTAATGCCAAACTAGAAAATCCCAGTAAATGAGTTTTTCATATGTTCATAGAATATTAGTCTGCAGGTGTTCTCTGTACCTCCAAACATCACAAAGAATTAAAAAAACAAACCCACCACCAGAGACTTCAAATGGAAGCACCTCTTCAAAGACGGTCCAACCAGTGAAGCAAGGCTACCCCCAGGCCTTTTCAAATGAGGCACAGCAGGTAGCAGAGGCAAGCAAAACTTCAAATATGTTGTTATTTTCCTTAGCAAAACATTTAATATCAGCAAACACACAGATAATTTATACAACTGCATCCAGACCTGGTTATCAAATAAATTCCTCAATGATTTTTTATTAAAATAATAAAAAATCTACAGTATATCTACCAGTAAACATAGATTAATAGTCAAGCATCAGTTGTGAAAGAATTCTGTTGCCCTAACTTCTCCGCCTACTAGATTTTGATCAAAGTATCTTAAAATGTCTTACCACTCTGCTTATAGCCTTTTGCATATTTAAAAATTTCATATATAGAAAGTGACAGCTCTTCAGGAGAAAACAGTGTCACCGAGCAGCTTCCTAGAGGTTCGACTTCCTGTTTTTATCCACACTGAAACCTCTTCTTACCCCTTCTCTAAGTGTCCCAGCAAGTTTGCATTCCTGTCTAGCCGTGGGCCCAATAAAGCACGGTACTGATGCTGTCATCCAGCGTCTCAGTTGAAAACCAATGAAGTTTTAAAGTAATAATAGCTCTTCATGGCCTGCTAGGCACACTGACTAATGGACCTGGACTTTGGAAAAAGAAATGCTTCCAGTGACACAGAAAGGAAGGTTACAAGATTGGGGATGCATTTTAAAATATACTCACTTGGTGATAAATCGAGGGCAGGGAAAACAGCTTGTCGGACTGTTTAAACTCAGAAGCAGAAACATGGGTGCAGTCCAACCTACTCATCAGCCTCACACACGTCTGCACAGGCAACAGCGAGAGGGTTTGTTTAGGGACTGCAGATCGTGCAACCTACGTTTAAGTGGACAGCATGCAACATACTGACTGCAGCAAAGAGGGTGAGAGTTGTGACAGGGTTAACAGCCAGTCCTTCAGCTGGAATAACAACTGTGGGGTATTGGAGCTTTGCACCACTCTTGACAGCGGGTAAAGCATTATAAGCTGGTACCACAGACGCCTTGTACTCAGAAAGTACCAGCCTCAGAAATTACAATGACAGTGCCTTAGTTTTATTTACTCTACCCCTCAAAGCTATGGAGAGGTAGAAAGCAGAAAGATCCAGAAGAGAAGCTGGAAAATGGTAAGTAACATCAAAAAGTTTTACTTGATGCCACCCCACGAGCAGAAGCAGTCTGGGCAGCAGCATGCTTAGACCCTTGGACCCACATTGCTCGTCCTTGCTCAAGGCTCAGTGAGCCAACAGCTGGCTGGCAATCAGCAGCAAGCTCCATCCCATCATGAGGTTTGCAAAAGATCCGTTATTGCAAGAACTTATACATTTCCACAGCATACTCCTGGAAAGAAATAGACAAAAAAACCCTGTGTGTCTGACAATATGACTGCCATACTAGTGGTATGTTTCCAGGCAACATCTTTAGAATTCATGTACATACTCAGCAATGAGAAATATTGTGATCTCATATGGCTGCTGTCATTTCATGTCCTGGTTGAGCTTGTCCCTTAGTGATGTAAGAAGCTCCAGAGCAAATACATGATTCAAGCCCTTGCCAGTGAAAACCTTCCACTGACCCACCACCTTCACCACTTCTGACTCTATGGCAGAAAAAGCAGAGTTGCAAAGTAGGCATAGTTCAACTCTCCTCTACAGAGAAGAGCAACTTTTTGGTAACAGAATGTGGGAAAGGGAAGTATTTAGAGAACTTCCGAAGTGTGCTGGATGTGTCCCCTCTTCCTTTTATTCTTGTTGTTCTTTTGGCTTGGTTGGGTTTTTTTTAGGGCTGATGAGAAGATAGGTATCATCTCATGTTCCCCCGCACACTATGTCTTGGATGGCAAATGGTGGCAACTATATTCCTGGGAAGAAAAGATGACATAGGTATACAGGTTTTGGATCAGAGCTGCAGGAACAGTACTGAATAAATTTCTGGGATATAATCAGTGTCTGGGAACAAGTTTCCAGCTCTTTCAACAAACAGCAAGAGTTTCCACAGGAGGAAATAAGCCACTACAGACTGCAGGAGCAGGAATATTTAGATTCTTGTAAGAGTCACAAATGTAAATGGTTATTACTGCCAACATTTTTTTAAATTTTGTTTTAATACCACGATTATTTGACATTATTAATATGGAATGCAAAAGCTAAAATACCTGCACCAAATAAAGGTCAGGGAGGAATAGAGAAATTCTAACATTTTCATGTTTCCATATTATCATGTCATAATGCCACATCTTCCTTAAATGGAAAACCAGAGCAATATATGTGGTATTTTTTAACTTTGGGATGTTCATATACTTCCAGTATAAGTCTTTGGTGGTGAAAATGTGCATGGAGGAGATCAAGATATGTAATATAATAGTGTAATTATAATGTAGCAAAAATACTTCTAACTTTTATGAACAGGAATATAGTCCCAAGTGTATGCTGCCAAGCTGCACACATTTATTTTTTTTCCAGATATTGAATTGGCAGGTAGGGACTATGAACTACTATATTGCTGGGTACATAAGCACTGCATGAACAACTTACCAAAACATTATCTTTACAGAATTTCCAAGACCTGTGTTGGCTCTCCAATATCTCAGAACAAGCCATGTTTGACTTTAGTGCTTTTTTTTTTTTGGTGATTACTCCTTTAGGGACAAAGGGAAAAACTCGAGTGGGAAGGGGAGTGAAAACTGCATGCAAGAAGAAAGCTCCTGGTAGGCTGGTAAAAATTTTGAATACAGAAATAACCTTAGGTTTACTCAAGAAAAGCACACCTTGGCCAAAACTAATGAGGCATTTATGTTCCAGAGCAGAAAGAGAAGTCTCTATGTGACAAGCGTGGTTGACAAGTGGCTGAATATGAGTCAGCAGTGTGCCCAGGTGGCCAAGAAGGCCAATGGCATCCTGGCCTGCATAAANGCTGCCCAGGGAAGTGGTGGATTCACCATCCCTGACTGTGTTTAAGAGCAGATTGGATGTGGTGTTGAGGGATATTGTGTAGGGGAGAACTTTGTAGAGTAGGGCTGATGGTTGGACTTGATGATCCCAAGGGTCTCTTCCAACCAAAATGATTCTGTGATTCTATGACATCTCTACAGTATTTCATCAGATCTCTCAGGAACAGGGTGTGAAATGACTAAATGCACTCAACAGAGTATGTCAGCAAGTAACAGGAAACATGAAGAAGTGGGGGGTGGGAAGGATATACTTTAAATATCACCTCTGCCAATCTTACATGTTTCACTCCAAGCATTTATCCACAAGCCAATACCTTTTCATAAGGAAAAGAAACAAAAGAGTGATTGGTTTTAATCATTAAAGGTAGTAGACAAGCAATATTCTAATGGTTAAAGGAAATATTTCCCTTTCCTCAGGAAAGTGCTCTAACCACCAGGTCAAACTGCTCTGGGCAGCAGCACTTAACCCCGTAATGAAGCTGTTTCACTTTGCAAAGCACAATGCACATCATTATTACAGAGCTCCAGCTAACAAGAAGGACCATAATTTTCTAGCCCAGATATTAGTATACTTAAGGGCAAGGAAAACCAAAATGCCAGTTACTATAATCATGTTATGCTTTTGTTATTAATCTGCAGTTTGATACGCCTGTGGTCATGCACAAAAATGAAAATCATCTATGCTGCGGGAGAATTGGCTTGAAAAACTGAGGATCAGGTGCTTGTTTGGTTTTTGGTTTTTTGGGGGGGTTTTTTGGTTTGTTTGCTTGTTTGTTTGGGGGTTTTGGTTGTTTGTTGTGTTTTTTCTAATTGTCCTTAGCTTTTCAGGCAGCTGGTAACTCACCCATCAAACCACAAAGAGAAAAGCTGCAGCATCACAGGTTACATTATAGAAGTCCTCATGCCCTTACAGTCCTCTGCCTGTCATCAAGAAGCTTATTTTTGATGATCCCATGGGACACCTTCATCTCTTCCATTTTCCTGTAACTTTATTAAGCAGCCCATGAAATTAATTTTCAACTAAAACTCTTTTATTATCATAAGGGGCTGTTAACAAAGCACCCTCAGTATCAGGTCCGCAATTTTTGGCAACCAGAACATGGTAAATTCAGTTTTGTTTTTTTCCTAAGCCAGGTAAGGAGCTGATAAACAGCACATACCAAAGCATTGACTCCTACTGCAGTGTTATTTATAATGCCGAATTTATAAAAGAAACCACAAAAAAACCCCAAAACCCTAAGACATCTCAAAGACTGATTTCTTTTAAAATCAAAAGGGGACCTAAAAGGCAGCTATTTTAAAAATTGCTGGCAAAGTGAAAATCCTGTTTGCAATTCATTTCCTGGCAGAAGTCTAAAAAAGATGAATGAGGAAAAAGTGAATAATTCCCTCCAGTCTTACTAGCGACGAGGTAATACAACGTACTGCAAGACCCTAGCAAATGTTTTGGAGGTAACAACACGAATTTTTTTTCTCTCAAAAGTTCAATGTCAGCTAATCACTGGTATTTCAGGTGTAGACACTTTCATACATGTCCCAGAAACGTAACAGTACCCCCAAACACACACCTCTTACTATTCCTTCGCCCTCCTCTATTTTACAGTGCAACCTCCAACAGTGACCCCATAATACATTTATTTTTCTTCTCATTCCTGAATTAATATATAACTGGTTCTTTGACTTAAAATTATATGAAAGCTTTTTTAGAAAAAAACCAAAAAAACCCAAACCTGATTAGCTCTAATAATTCCTTTGCTTCTGAGAGGAATGCCTTCTCTTCAAATCAAACAATCTATTATTTTAGAGCCAATACTGTGATACCGTGTATATTTTTGTTTTGGCTCATTAACCTGAACTGGGCAAGCCGTAAATAGAAAGCTCTGTTCTCATTGATTCATTTTTAGAATTAAAACAATGGATTGGGCAAAAGAAGCAAAATGTTTATGATTAGCAATGAATCACTCCAGTCGGTGGTTAGAAGACAAATGTTACTGAAAAAATAGTCTTATGATAATACACTGTGAATAGGCTGAATTTTATTCACAGGCTTACTTTTAATACTAAAAGCCAGATGCTGCCTGTTTGAAAAATGTACTTCAGCCAAAACTGTCATCATCATCTTCCATGTGCTATAATGACAGCAGAATTTCTACCAGATTATGCCCTTTGATTTTCACATATCTGTGTGTGCGGATCTGGGCGTGGGAAGGACTTGCAGATTCGCAGTTTGGAAAAACCAAACACGGTTAGCTAAAATCTGCTCCTGGAGCTGAGATTAGATGAAGCTTCTGTTTTCCTAGACAAAAGCCACCAATTTCCAAGGCAAAACTTACAACTTCTTATGAAGTTTCAGGGAGGAAAGAGTAACATTTGTCTCTATGTTACGTTTAATCAATTGTATCTCAAGCTTATCAAGATTGTCCAGGAGGCCAGAATCTGGTAACAACCCAGAACACTGTTTTATTATTATAGCAGAATTCGCCCTTCCTGGCTAACACACACAAGGCAAATCCAGTAAAAGATTCCTTTTTGACATCAGCATTGTCTCACTGAGTTCCCTCCCTGACAGTAGATAAGCAAAATTTTGTCAACAGCAAATTATGTAAATGTAGCCAGCAAAAACTTTCACATATCACAAAATGTTACACCATGAAATAATACAATTTTTTTCCTTGGTAAAAATGAGATCTACTACCTTATTAATTTTTCATTACTACACTGCTTTTTACGTGATTAGCAGTGCACATCATAGCTATGAAATAAAAGGCCAGAGGAAGTACTTCCATAGTCTTCTAATGCAAGTTTTCAGAACTGACTCAGGTATTGAGGAAACCAAGGACTGAGTCTCCTTGAGCCATTTTTGACTTAGCATATGAAGCCTAACAAAGACTCTCCAACCTACAAGTCACGTTCTTGCAATATTAAACCCCTTCAGATGTGTAATTCATATAAGCAATGAATTGCTGTTTTCTTGACTTTTTAGTCTCAGTACTGGTGGGACTGATGCTTAAAATGCAGAGCTTAGCAAGGAAACACTGAGCATATGAGCGAGAAGGAAAAGAAAATTGAAGTTACCACAACAGTCATGTGGAACAACTTCACGATAATGAGGGGCTCTTTCTGTTTGAGGGGAAAATTAAGCAGGTTTAACAGATGAGCATCTTTTCTCTGGGGGGCACTGAGAAAGACGGGTAATATTTACAGACAATCAGACATGATAATTTATTTCACCCCTGTAACAGGGTATTTTAAGCTAAATGCTATGGGCAAAAGGCAGATGTGTAGACAAGCAGCTAAAATGCTGCAGACCTTCTTCCAAAGGCAGGGCAATCACTCTCTGCCCTGAAACATTCACTACTGTACACACAGTACGGTACACAACACATATTACATTAACGTATCATTGAAACTGAAAGCATCAAAAGCAGGACAAAAAAAGCCTACATAATAAATGGTATTTCTTATTTTCTTCCTTCTGAGTTACTTTGAATTAAAGAAGGCAATATCAATATAAATTTCTTTTTAAGAACTGCAGCACAGTAGTACCTAGAGCAGAGGAAAAACAGTTTTCAAAATTAGCCTTCCTAATATATTCCATGGAGTGTAGATCCCAAATCCATGCTCTTTTGAAGGCTGACTTTGGCCTTTTGACTCTCTCTTTTACTGAAGTGATGTTTGGGCAGCCAGAGCTGCCTCAGCATGTCTGAATACACAGAACCAACAAGACTGGAGGCACATATTAGTTTAATGGCAGCATTGGCTGCAACAAGATAGCTTCCACCAGAGATGCCTGGCTCCTAGTCAACTCAAGACTATCCTGACAATGAATTCATTAAGACCCCTTTAAGTAAACACAGAAAAAAAGTACTCAACACAGTGTTACTAAATGAAAGCAGGAAGGCCCCCTCAACAACTGAAAAACTAAGTGTGACTTTACTACTGTACATAGGAAGCGTGGAAAGCATGAACTACAGCAGAAGACGTGCAGAGTAAATTAAGATATTCCAAATGATTTACATTTTGTTTCTGTTAAGACACAAGCAACCAAAGTAAGAGACCTGCCAGAAATCAAAGACAATGTTAGCATGAACAGCTGCTGAGAGTATGTATCATGGTGCCTGAGGAAAAAACCCTGATGCTTGTATTCCTGTCACCCAAATTGGAGTTAGCCACAGAAAATGCACCACTCCCAGCAATCATGCAAGGGGCCTGGCTCCCCACTGGGCCTCCCTTTGTCTTATTTTATAAGGGAACAGGAGACTCAGGTAGAACTTTGGCAAACACTTAGCCTTGAATGGTTTCAAAAGAAAAAAACTCTCAGAAGGTGAGTTTGGTCTGAGATGCTTTGTCTGTTAAGCACCTGCACAATCTCAGAAGGTTCAGAGACATCACAAGGTTCTTGAGAAGCATAAGCAGCACTTCTGCAGTGCCAGCAATCAACCAGTGGTCTTTTTTTACCCCCAGAGAAAAACTAACTTCTGTAACTCACTCTAACAACCATCCCACTCCCCCTAGGCCTGCAAGGATGATTCTGAGAGAGGATTACATATCAATTCCCATGATTTTTTCAAATCGTTCTCATTAGCCGCTTTTTTCCCAAGACCATAACAACCTTGTTGCCAGTATCAGTGCTGGTGTTTCCACACATACCGTCTTCTAAGGTTCTCATTCCTTAAGACTGGTAAGACATTGCATACGCTCAATGCTTGGCACATCATGCTCGCAAATGAAAAATCTATTTGAAAACTTTAACTGAGATACTGCAGCTGGAAGGGTAGGAAAACAACAAGGAACCACAGGCTGTTCCCAGGAAGTCTGAGACACTGAAAACAAATTCCAGCATAGGAAAAATAAAAAGGGGGGGGGGGAAGTCTGTAAATGTTTTGATAACAGCCAAAGAAATAAGAACTTCTAAATAAGACCTGAATTGAAGAAACAAACAGCAAAGTAATTTAGCTTGTTTATTTAGTTCAGTTGATTGTTTGTCAACAACTGACATTTGCCAAACAGCATTGACAATCAGAAAATGCCAACCCTGTAAAGCATGTCACGGCACTCTGGGAACTGCATTACATTATTAGAGTGATGTTAGTGTCCACAAATCCTCAACATACGGTATTTGTGCAAATGCACTACTGCACCTATGAATAAATTGAGCCTGTTACCAACTGCAGTGAACAGTGCACTGATAGATTCAAATGCCTTGAAGAGATGTCAGAGTGACTAAGACCTTTTCTGCTGATTTTCATGGAACATTCATTCTTTGAAAACTTTGTTATTTTTACAGAATGACAAATAAAAGAAATTGGAAAATAGACATTAAAATCATATAATTGTTCAGGCTGGAAGAGACCTTTCAGATGATCAAGTCCAATCATTAACCTCGCACTGCCAAGTCCACCACTAATCCATGTCCCTCAGCACCATGTCTAGGCATCTTTTAAATACCTCCAGGAATGATGATTCCACCACTTCCATGGGAAGGCTGTTCCAATGCTTGACAACCCTTTCAGGGAAGAAATTTTCCCTTATATCCAATCTAAATCTCCCCTCACACATTTTGACACTGTTTCCTCTCATGACTTACTGCCTGGGAGAAAAGACCAATCACCACCTCACTAGCTAGAACCTCCTTTCAGGTAGTTGGAGAAAGTGATAAGGTCTCCTCTCAGCCTCCTTCAGCTGGCACTTGGTCTTGTTGAACCTCATACCACTGGCCTCAACCCACTGATCCAGCCCGTCCAGATCCCTCTGTAGAGCCTTCTCAAGCAAATCAACACTCCCACCCAACCTGGTATCGCCTGCAAACTTATTGAGGGTGCACTCAAAACCCTCATCCAGATCATTGAAAACGATACTAAAGAGAACCAGCCCCAAAATCAAGCCCTGGGGGATACCACTTGTGACGAGCCACCAACTGTATTTAATTCCATTCACCACAACTCTTTGGGCCCAGCCATCGAACCAGTTTTTTACCCTCAGAAAAGTACACCCATTCAATCCATAAGCAGACAGTTTCTCCAAAAGAATGCTGTGGAAAATGGTGTCAAAAACCTTGCTAAAGTCTTGGTATACAGCATTCCCTCATCCACTAAACAAGTCACCTTGTCATACAAGGAGATCAGGTTAGTCAAGAAGGACCTGCCTTTCATGAACATATGCTGACTGGACCTGATCACCTGGTTGTCCTGCATTAGCCACGTGATAGCATTCAGGATGATCTGCTCCATAACCTTTTCTGGCATTGAGTTCTGTTCCTCAGATCCATCTTGTAGCCCTTCTTGCAGATGGGTGTCACATTTGCTAACCTCCAGTCAACTGGGACCTTCCCATTTAGCCAGGACCACTGATGGTATGGAATGTGGCCTGGTGAGAACTTCTGCCAGCTCCTTCAGTATCCTTGGCTGGATTCTATCTGGTCCCATAGACTTGTGCATGTCTAAATGGTGCAGCTAACCATTTCCACTTGGATTATAAGGGCTTCATTCTCCTCCCCATCCCTGTTTTCCAGCTCAGAGGGCTGGGTACCTGGAGAACACCTGGTCTTACTTTAAAGACTGAGGCAGAGAAGGCATCTGGATACGTTGCATCTGACACACATTTTTAAAGGCTGTAAATAAATGGTGTTTGGCTTCTAGGCTGACTTAAAGCAACATAAATTTGGTTTCTTCTTTGTAATCACAGTACAGGAAGACATGCTATTCCATCTACCAGCAGGACTCCTTTTGTCATTACCTTTCTCTTTTTGTTTTTACTTGTGCTTATCAGAAAGTCTTTATATTTACTGAGATTGTAAGTCATTTCAGGAATAGTATTTCCATTTCTGGCAATACAATGCTTTCAGGAGAAAAAAAAATAAATACACAACCACAGAAACAACCAGGGAACGTTATGAAACAAGTTTATTGCTGTATTAATAAAGGACCTAAAAAGACTTAACAAATCTCTCCCTTGGCCCCAATTTTTGAATTGCTTTCAAACCCTTGGAAATAAGGGGTTACATTCACAGGCCAAATCCTGCATCACATAGGAATCACACACGGATGCAGGTGAGGAGTACCACTTGAATTCTGTTTAGGTTCTCTTCAGTACCAGTCCCAACTACGAAAAGAGCCTTGGTGGTCAATGGATTTTTGCTGTTCATTTAAAATGAAAGAGTTGTAGTTATTAGATACCAGACTAGACTTTTAAAACTCCTTTGTCAAGACTCTTGGTGTATTTTTGCAGAGTTTCACTTCCCCCCCCCCCATCTTTCCACACGGTACTTCATGCCAGAGTCAGCAGCAATCCAGCAAGGCTTATTAACTCAGGCTGCCCACTGGGCTTGGACACGACCCGTCTGCACCTCCTGGGTGAAGAGCTTGCTTATCTAGTGAACACGCTCCTCGCAGAGAGGATGCACTTGGAGCTGGGATCTGAGCAACACAGCAGGAGAGTTTCAACAGAGAAAACAAGTGTTCTAGGGTGAGTCTTTAGCAGAGACGTGGCACAGCCATTACTGTTGTCAATCAATTCCGGCAGAGACTTCACCCTGAGAAATCTGCACCTCTAGCAAATGCCCCAGCCACTACATCATTAGATTTTCTCCTCTCCTTCTCTCCAGACAGACTAAAATGATAGGTTTCATCCATATGGCAAGCAGAATATATTCCGGTTCTCGGGAACCGAATATGGGAGTAAAGTTATTTCCTACACTGTTTCCTCCCCCTCTTCCCTTCTGACACCAAGACCAGCATCGGGCAAGTCCCCTAACTGGTACAGATGACTGTGGAAAATACTTTCTTCGTATTAGAAAAAAGAATCATGCTTTTGAAGTATCTGATTAAAGCTACAATCAATATCAGGTGCACTTCTCAGACCCAATTCTTTAATACAAGTAAGAATTAGCTTGCAATTACATGCACACCGAAAAGATAAGATTTCATGTCTCTCCAAACTACAGAGTCACAAAGAAGAGATGCAGTCATAACTGCTTGGTGCCGAAGCAGAGAAGCACAGCACAAATCTTGCAGAAGAAGCAATTGCTTCCTGGATTACTTTTTAAACAAGATAGAAAGGCTGCAGGGAATAAATGCTACAAGATTTCAGCCTCAGTACATAACTCCCATACACAGCTTCAGCCTTAGTGGTCATCAACCAAGGCCAACTCTGAAAAAAATTCTCATGAATCAGCAAAAATAGTCAGAAGTTACCAGTCACACACACCATACACTGATATTTTACATTAAAATCAACATCAGTATCAGTTTCCTCTATCTCCAGTATACTTTTGTGCAACCACTATTTGCAAATCTTTCTGCTCACCGTACTACAAGCTTTAGATATTATACAGAAACAGGGTAGAAGAATCACATGGATTTTATCCTGTTCAACCAGCAGTACAGAGACTGGATCTGGGCCCCCAGGAGAATTCATTCATTATGGTCCAGACAGCTTCTTTTCCTCAGGGCACCTTGCAAGCGTAAGAAAAGGGCCTTCAGGGCAAAGTCTGGATTCACTGCTTTGGCAGCTGCTGCAGCAGCTTAACCTGGAGCCTTCTTGCAATCCCTAAAGCCTATCAAATCACCAGTACCTGCACTTCTCCCCAGGAACACCTCTCCTATGAAGAGTTGGGGCTGTTCAGCCTGGAGAAGAGAAGGCTCTGGGGAGATTTTATTGTGGCTTTTCAGTACCTAAAGGGGGGGTCTGTAAGAAAGCTGGGGACAAACATTTTATCAGGGCGTGTTGCAATAGGCCAAGGGGTAATGGTTTTAAACTAAGAGTAGATTTAGACTAGATATAAGGAAGAAAATGTATACCATGAGGATGGAACAGGTTGCCCAGAGACACAGAAGATGCCCCATCCCTGGAAACATTTAAGGTCAGGTTGGATTGGGCTCTGAGCAACCTGACCTAGCTGAAGATGTGCCTGCTCATTAGAGTGGAAAGGTGCTTTCCAACCCAAACTATTCTATGAACACCAAAGCTGTCACACACACACAGAGCAACAGTACTGCAAATGAGCAGTTAATCCCATGCAAGCAGGAACAAGCCATTCTTGTGTACAAGTGCAATACACGTGCCCTTTAATATCTCTAAGCCCAACACCTTCAAAAACACGGTGGATACGCACCAAGCTTACCAAGCAGGAGGAACACAGCTGTCCTCTAACACTAAAAGACTTTAAACTAGCTACTGAATATTGTGAACGGGCAATAATCAATAGCTGATTTGGAAAATTGCAGTTTCTTTAGTTAAATCCTTGTACTTCCCATATTTGAGATCTACTACTTTTGTCCTGAGTTGGTTGAGACCATGCAGCATCTCATGGAATCAGACCATTTATTGTTGAGTTTTGATCTATGAAGGTAATCCTGTTATGTTCCGCATCTCTAAGGTGTAGAGATGATGATGGATACCATCTATAATATCCACCACACCTAAGAAATAGATAGAAAAGATTAACGTAGTTTCAACGCAATAACTGGAGAAATGGAGCATGACGTGGTGGAAAAATAGTCTAAAGCAAGGTTTCAATCGCAAGGGCGATACGTTTTCCATGTCTGTCTGCAAATTTTTCTGAGACCAGAACTGAGGTCATCATTTTCTTTATGAACACTGCAGTACAGTCAAATATTGCAGCATAGTTTTATGTCTCATTTTGCAGTGAGGATTACTAAATTGTTCTAAAGTAGTTGGTAAGCAGATATATGCTACGGCTTCAGAGTCAAGCTCTAGTAAAATCTAAGGTAGCACCTACGACACCTTTTATTACCTCCTAAGTGCCAGGCACATTGGAACAGCCAAACCTCACCTCCAGTACTTTAATCACACAAAGCTGGTTTCACAAATTCCTCAATAAAGGAACTGCACTGATGCTGTCCCAGTGCATGTCGTAATAAATACGTTGCCTTGTTTAATTCTGGTATCTTACAGGAAAAGCCAGATCATTGAATAATCAGATTTAGCTATCAGCACAGCAGGAGATCTATGTTTTAAACCAATTTAAGGACTGCAAATACCATATGCCAGCTGACAAAATCAAGCAGCATAATTGACTCAAACGCTATCCTCTTCTGTTCGGCTGTTGTTTACTGCAGGACAATCTAAGAAGCCACCCTAAGAAGAACAGCCACAGTTCCTTTTGCCAGAGGCCACTCAGCTGACAGGCTCGTTAAATTGCTTTCCTGCACAATCTGCACGAGTACGTGCAGCTTAGTGTTTAACCATTAGAAAGTTGAAGCATGTTTGTGGAGAGGTAAGTTTAGGGAGAGGAGGAAAGAAAGGAAGCTGTGAAATACGCAACAATTTCTAATTAATTTTGCGAACAGAGGCTGTGTGGGAGTATCTCCATTGCATGCTCACTGCATTCCCATTGCTAAGATAGGGTCTTCTGTTCGCTGCCTCCAGTCCCCAGCACCAGGGGCAGTTCACTGGGAAGGAAGAAAAGTAGAGGCTGCTCTAAGGCAGCTCTAAAACCCCTGCTGTTGTGGCTAGAGAACAGCCTCTGCCTGGCTTAAAGCTAGCTCAGTATGCACAGGGATCTGCAGTCACACTCCAGACTGCATTGCAGACGCACCAGGAGCTTTCATTCATACGAGCCCCCAGAAGCTTTCAGAGCAATACTGGAGAGAATGCATGCACAGCTGTGACCACCAACACTCCAGAGCTTTTCAGTCTGCGGATTTTGTACGGAAGATGGCTGAAATTGAGGATTTTAGTTTAACAATCAGAAATCTTTAAGTTACTCAAGGAAGGTTTCATAGGGAAGGTATTCCCTAAACTCCTCTATCCCTCCTGACAAGCAATTACAGTCTCTCAGTGCACAGCTCCTTTTTGAAACTGGATGACATATAAGGAGTAAAGAGGAAACAGATTAGCTGCTTTATTTTTTTTTTTTTTTTAATTAAATATGGCCATCCAGCAGAGCTGAGTGCTTTAGAGCAGTTCTCAATTTTTGCTCAGATTGGTATGCTTTCGTGATAAGCTGCAAATCCGATTCTCTGCATTTCTAAAGGTACTTTAAGATTCTTTGGGCTGAATGGCACTGTGCAAGTATAAATCATTCACTTTTTACAAGGTAACAGAAAATTCATTCTTCCACAGGCAGTGAGACTGAAACAGAGAGTTCAAAACGTAGTTCAAAAAAGTGACCTTCCAAAAATATATCGGCCTATACCCTTCAGCACACAGTGGAAGTGCCTCTTACAAATATTATCCATTTCTATATACAAAACAAAGACCCCAGACTTCTTTTCCACTTACAATGGAGTTACATCAGCTGAAGAAAGATCAGAGTAAGACCTTGCTCACCTGTGAGCTCGTACACATCACTGTAATAAGCTTTTTATCAGCAGAGCATATAACTAAACTAATTTCCTTACACCACAGACATGAAATATTATTTATGGCATGAAAAGGAAGAACAAAAGCTCCCACACTAATTTAATATTCTGCAAGTGGTGAACATTCTGTTTTTAATATGGCCATTGAGATAGCTTAACTGATATATACCATCAGCTCTCATGGAAAACTATGACAAGCAATAAAGTCCAAGTAATTCCATCGCCTTGACTATATTAAAGCAATAGTTCCTTAAGTATCCTCTGATACTGAAACCACACAATAAGAACGTGAACATTTGGATATCAAGCTGCTCAAATTCATTTTGCTGCCTCACAGTAAACTACCAGAATGATCCATACTGCATCCTATACAAGTACAACCACATGAGTTAAAAAAATCCCAAACCTTAAAAACACCGGACTCAGACTGCACCAAACTAGACACTGGCAATAGCAAGTATGATTAGGATGGCCATACATCTTTGCTGGCTTTTTGTGCATTCATGACATGCACTAAATGAGATGAGAAACCTGTGTGAGGAAAACAATACGGGACTGTGTAACCAAAAAGACAGCCTGTGGTCACACACAGAGACTGAGTACACGTATGTGCATGAGAAATTGCCTTTCTCAATTTTTTAATACTAGACTTTGCAATCTCAGAATCTTAGTATAGAGCTTTTCAGAATAAGGACTTCCACACACACACACCCTTTGTTTAATGCAGTTTTATGAAGATTACATGAAAAGGAAAAATAAAAAGCAAGATTATATACAAAATATGCTGTAACTCACAGTCAACAGTAGCACAGATAGTTCAGTAACATAAATGAGAACTTCAGACACAGACTGCCATAGCCACAGGCCATGTCATGGAAGCTTTCTAGATTTTTGCTCATTCTTGGTACTTTTGCATTTGGCTTGTCTTCAACCAGTCAAAAATCTTTTCTGAAGCCTGAAGCCCTGTGCAGGGCACATTTCATTTCACTCCGTACTTGGTATTTTCTGAGCCAGACCAGTGCTGCATATAACCTCTCATATAACCACTCTGCTTATACAGCCAATGGCAATATTTTCCAACACGATGTCGTTCTCAGTTAGTGTTCTACTGGAACCAACTACAACCTCAGAGTTCTTTTATTCAGATATGCTTAGCTAGCAGCTAATTCCCATGTGGTATTTGATTATTATTCCCAGCTTCACACTTAGCTGTTACAGCATTAAAAAACATAAACCCTCAATTTTAAATCTGTTCTCTAACATAACTTCCATCTCTGATATGATTTGCAGGACAGATCGTAAAATTTCTTGTTGTCCACACCATTAGTATTAACCAGTAACAGACTTAGGACAGGTTACTGCAAAATTGGGAATTTCTTTGCAGCTGAAAACAAGCAAGCATCATCACACACTAAACTTGGTTCCAAGTCTACTTAGTACAAAGATTCAACTAGCCAGCATATTTACACCCTCTTCATAGGAGCACTAGCAAAGTGTTGAAAGCTTTCCTACAGTCAAGATATATCACATCTACTTCTCCCATATCCAGCAGGCACGTTGCTCTGTCTCAGAAGGAAGACAAACTGATTCAAAATGACTTGTCTTTGACAAATCTATGTTGATTGTTGCTTACCACCTCACTTTCTTCAAAATGCTTATAGATTGTTTGCTTCAGTATTTTTCCAGGAATTAGTCTGCCTGGCCTGTAGTTCTCTACTAGATTTCCACCCCTGTTCCCTTTAGAAACGGGCACTAAGGTGGTCCTTTTTCAGTTTTCCAGAATTTCTGTTATCTTTTGCTCATTCTCAAACGAGTTCCCTAAGAGCATCAACCTGTTTTAGTCATTGGCCTAAACCTTCTATCTGCCAATACATAAGATACATAAGAGTATTGAGGAAAGGACCCCAAGATGTGTATGTATGCTAGGCTATGTTCCAACATCTTAGCCCTGGTGCTTGTCCACTCAGTTCATCCTGATCAGCAAGGTAAAAACAGTGCTTACAACCTCTTTAGCAATATCTGTTGGTAAATTTCCAGCCTTTTTGCCTAAAAGTTCTTTGTTTTGTGATTTCTCTTGCTACTAATATATTTACAGAATGTTTTCTTGCTGCGGCTTTGCCAGCTCTGTCTTGTTTGTACCAAGTTCTTCTAATAACATCGCTACTTACGAGTACTATTCTTTTATAAGACTTGTTCAAAAGCTGACCTAATACCCTCTTTTTACATTGCTCCTTCAGTTTCAGACTAATGAATAACTTGTAATTAGGCAGTAGCAATTATGGTTATCTATTTTTCCCAGAGAAACAGCTTGTACTTGTGCCCTTTCTGTAAGAAACCACTAAATCTTCTGTCCTTCAACAAATTCTTTGATTTTCTGAAGTATGCTTTCCAGACCATTGCTTAATAGCCAATTCCATCCAATTCTCCCATCCCTTCCTTTTAGTCAGACGCAAACACAGACAACATTCACCATGAGTTGCTTTCAGCACTGCTCATCAAAAGAAATCCTGAAGCTTTGCTAGACTGTGCATGTTACAATACTATTTTCTGGAAGTTGCCAGAGTAGTTGAAGTCCCCCAGAACACTATGCTCTGTACTTGGGAACACACATGGATGAGAAACAGCCTGCTTGAGGAACCTAAAGAGAACCAACAATACTGGGTTTTTTTATTGTTGTATCTTTAGAGGCTGGATAAAGTAAAAGCATCTTTAACACACAAAGGAAAAATTTCTCCTCACTTACTTTTTATTGTTTTTCCTTAAGCAAACTATTTATTTAGCACTTCAGTCATAAAAATTACCCCACTTACTTGACTTAAGCAGCCAGCAGGTCGAGGGAGATGATTCTCCCCCTCTACTCCATTCTCATGAGACCTCACCTGGAGTACTGTGTCCAGCTCTGGGGTCTCCAGCACAAGAAAGACATGGACCAGTTAGAGTGGGTCAAAAGAGGGGCAGGGGGGGCACAAAAAAGGTCAGAAGGATGGAACTATGGAAAAAGCCTAAGATGGTTAGGGTTCCTCAGTCTGGAGAAGAGAAGGCTCTGGTGAGAACTAGTAAGTTTTCTGTGTCTTTATAAGTGGCTTTTCAATACCTAAAGTGGGCTAATAAGAAAGAGAAACTTTTTACTAGGGACTGTTATGATAGGACAAAGGGCAACAGCTTTAAATAGAGAGTATGTTTAGATTGAAAACAGGTAAAAACATTTTTTTACAATGAGGTTGGTGAGACACTGGCCCAGAGAAGTTGTGGGTGCCCCATCATTAGAAGTGTTCAAAGTCAGGTTGGACAGGATTTTGAGAAATCTGATCTAATGAAAAGTGTCCCTGACCATGGCAGGGGGTTGGACTAGATGATCTTTAAAGGTCCCTTCTGACTCACATCATTCTATGATCATGCTAAATAAAGTACACATTTGATTTACAAGTATTTGCAATTCCTTTATATACACAAACTTATCATTTCCGTAATTAAAGCACCACCTTCATGGACTAGATTCCAGGCTGAAATAGGAAGGTATTTGGTCCTTATTACCAGCTAATCAGAATAGAAACACTTAATGTGATATGATGAAAGTGGAGTACAATAATAGGAGAACTCAGATCACTTCCTTTCAATGTACATCACAGACATCCCATCATATCAGGATGTG
>VZTM01015158.1:658-25308 GCA_013400555.1 Jacana jacana | reverse complement strand
CCAGCTAATCAGAATAGAAACACTTAATGTGATATGATGAAAGTGGAGTACAATAATGGGAGAACTCGGATCACTTCCTTTCAATGTACATCACAGACATCCCATCATATCAGGATGTGACTTTTTTTTTTTCTTTCCATTAAATCAGTGATTGTTTCACAGAGCAGCTGGATAGGAAGCCCACAAAAGAAAACACAACCCTTGATTTGGTTCTAAATATAGAGTAGTTCTTCAGCTACAAGATTTTGAAAAATCTTGCATGAAATAGCTTCCCAGCAGGAGCAGTGGAGGCAAAAAATAAACCTACAGTTGCACCCAGCTTCAGAGAGTAAGAGCATAAGTAAGGAAGGCTGTTAAGAGAATCCAAAAGGGGCAGACAAAGAATTTAAATCTCTGCAGGCACTGTAAAGATTCCCAACTGTGATAAGACCAAAAAGACAAGGCAAGTACCATTAAGTGAAACTCGAGAAAGGAAGAAAGGAAACCAGAACAGATATAACAGCAGTGTGGGAGTGAGGTTACCCTCAAAAAAGCTGAAAGTCAAGCCCCAAAATAAAAAAAACCCTGCTCAATAGATCATAAACTCCAGAAAATTAAATGTAAAAGCAAGATAGGCAAAACAAACAAAAAAACTTGATGAACAACTGGCAGAGACTAATGATAAATCTTTCTTCAAGCACATCAGGAACAGGAAGCCTGCCAGAAACTCTTGGAAGCAACTCATGATCAGAGTTGTAAAGGAGCACTCAGAAGATAAAGGCATTACAGAAAATACACCAGACATTCACTGCAGTAACGGTAACAGTATGAGATGCTGGAAAGCCTCTCTGAAAAGCTGTGATAGAAATATTAACGTTGGTACAAATGGAGAAGAAATGGTAATGCTTGAGCACAGAAACACCAGGAAAATCCACCAAAGAGAAAATATAAGAATGGCATTTGTTGATGGCACCTAGATTAGCAGGCCAGTTAGACTGTAGTATACGTGTTTCAGCATTCTCAAATCAGGAAGTTTAAAACAAGGGACTGCAATTAATTTGTAAGGAGGCAGAAAGGATGAGAGAGGAGAGAAGGATGGAGAGACTAACCACATGCCTGCCAAACTAAGGATCCAGAAGTTGTGATGAGGACTGAACAGCTGGAGTCCCTTGTCTTAAACATCAGTGCAAGACCCACTACTTGGGTACACACATCTTGGTGCCTGAATGCTAAACTGTGTGGACCAAAGTATCTTGGTGCCTGTAAATACACAGGTGTGAAAGTGTGGAATGAGACCAGATTTGTATTAAAATAAAATCACCTTTCCCTCATATAAAGTCTCACTGAGTTTTGCCACATGATTCCTGCAATATTGCAACACTATTTCTCAGGATTCCCTTGTTGGGTCCCCTGTTTTCAGGGAACTCCACGAAGGTGTTTGAAATTGCAATGACTGTATGAGCAGATACAGAAGGAACCAATAAAACAAATGCTAGCAACTCACCAGGACCAGACGGCACTCAAGGAACTCAAGCATGAAATCAGTGAATTACTAACACAACGGTATGTCACCTCTCAATTAAGAATCTTGGTAATAGAAGACTGTCCCTGCAAAGGTGACAGACTTTTAAGAGACTGCAAGCAAGACCTTAAGCCTGAGATCTGTGCTGTACATATTACCAATAAAATCCTGCAATGAAGAACAGAATTAGGAGATCTCTGGATAAATATGATCCAGCTGAGAGGAGTCAACGTGGCTTTTGTAATGAGATGTCCTGACTTAGAAGCTTCCTGGAGTTCTATCTGCAAGCCAGTGGAGAAAACTAATCCAGTTCCTTTCCTTCAAATTTCAAAAGGCTTTCAACAAAGACCCTTGTCAAGGCTTTTAAAAAGGAATGGTTTTTCTTGCAAAGGAGAATAATTGATTGAAAAGTTGACTACTAACTCCTACTCATCTTCTCAGCTCTGGTCATCGCCAGTGGAACTCTGGAGATATCGCTGCTGAAACTTACAGGACATACAGCCTTCTGGCTCCAGATAAAGGGGTGAGGAATGCACTGACAACATCCACCACAGATCTTAAGTTACTCAAGGTAATAAATAAAAAGGCAAACTACAGAAAACAAAGACTTTATGAAAAATGACTGAACAGACAATAAAATGGCAGGTACCGTTCAGTGTAATTAAATCACAAATTATGCACATAGGAAAAATAATCCTAACTTCAGAAAGAAAACTGAGTTTGAGTAAACTATCACTTGTCTGAGTAGTTATGACAGATGGTTGCATGAGAATATCAGCCCCTGCTGAGCAAGCAATTAAAATAGGAAATAGTGTCATGAATCACAGAAAAGAAATTTCAATAAACACACCTTCAGTTTCAGAGGGGAAGGAAGAGATGATTTTGTGGTCCGTGGACATCATTCCTAATAAAATCCAAGGCAAGAATTATCAGTTCAATGACACTTTACTCTGCAGAATATCCAAGGCTTGAAGGACAGTCAGAACTTTTTGAAGGAAAGCCTTCCTCCAAAAAGGCTGGGTTTCCAGAGTACATTCTCTGAAACTCACCGTGCAAGAATAGAGCATAATTTAGCTCTTAGCAGATTTCCCCTCTCTAACTTTGGCTCTTTCACTACCAACAGTGAAACTTCTGAAACTACCAGCAGGATAGCCTTCAGAAGAGCATTTGCATTAGTATCATTGCCCAAGCCTTACAGAACAGAAACATTTAATAGGGATTGTTATATTGATCTGTCTGCATGCATTTTCCTATCACAAGATAAACAGTGAAAATAATTACATCAACACGTCTTGTGTTCTGACAAGTGTTTCTTCCTGCAGGTTAACAAATGTAATTAGATGTTCATCGGCCAGAAAAACTACCAGGAAATCCAATTCTGTTATTGTCAATTGAGACACATACAGTCACAGTGAATAAAAGCTGATACTCTGAAAGACCATAAACCTCCACCATACTCGCTGTTATTTTTCCATTGAAACATACAACTTTTCCAGCTTTATGGTACCAAAACAATGCAAGCCATCCCCAATCTGCATTCTCTTCTGTTATACTTGGTTTTCAGTGGTCTGCTAAAAAGCATGTGAAGAAGGTACTCTATGCCCCAAACCTCTTAAAGTAAAAATCAGATGGAAGATCTCTAACAGTTAAGAAAAAATGGTATTAGATAAAATGCCATGAACCACATCTCTAGAATTTCTTCCAAAGCATAATATCTAGCAGCCTAGAAGAAAACCAATACAGATTCCCACACAAAGCTGCAAGAGTTCTAAAGCCACATTTTCAAGACAGACAATGACTACCACAAAATTATGGACAGAATAATTAGAGCTGCCAACACTGCAATTAAACACTTCCAAACAGCCCATTTTGACTAAAATTCCTGGGCAAAGAGCATCCTTGGTTTGCTTTCTCACCCTCTAACTGTGTCACCACTCTGCTGCTGTGGGAATCCTGACATGGCTGTTACACAACTCCCTTCCTCCCAAGTGGAATTTAAAACAAAAACAACAAAAAACCAACTAAACAAACAAACCAACCAAAACACCACAAAAACCTCCCCCCCAAAAATAAAAATACCACCAAAACTCCAAACCTATTCTCAAAACTGGAAAGCAACCGTATTTCAGGTAGGCTGTGCTCCTCCAAGAGCTCTATTATGCCATTTTTGGGGGGTGGATTCTAAGGCAGACAAGAGCCCCATCCCCTTTCTCTTCCGTCTGCTTCTAGCATTGTCCAGTGTCAGGCATTTCCTCTGGCACCCAGCTGATGCTGCATGGAGCTGAGGCTTTCCGTGATGCTGATGTCTACATATGCTCTGGTTACCTCAAGCTCCATTTTACAAAGAAACAATTCTCTCTTGCAGATCCAGTTCATGGCATCTTACAAAAGATCAGACAAGTCATGCCTTAGAAATGCCTATTTCTTTTCACTGGCTATTACAAGTCTAGACAATTAGCTTAAACAGAGGAGACTAAGCGGCAAACATCTGAAATAAGGCAAATTAATCTTACCCAAGTCATGGCTGCGGATGACTCCTTCCCTTCCTATTCAGGGCTGGGCTGCCTTAGCTCCTGTCTCCATTATCCTTCAGCCACTGACACGTCAGTCCTCAGCCAACAGATTTTGGGAGCTGAATTTTCATAAATTTCATAAATTTCATAAATAAATACTTTTTTTAAAATAAATTTTCATAAATCTCCTTGCTTGCATACATAACTTCATAAAAACTCCAGGTCATTAACCGTTACAAAGAATCAAGCTCATAAAGAGTACGTATGAAAATATATGGAATTATTCATGACAAAATTAAATAAACTTCATTTCCTGTTTAGAAAGAGGAAATTAAATAAAAATTTAAGTGAATGAACTTCCTAACCTCCACTATCACCATCACAATCTTCTCCCAAATCAGTAAATTCTGCGTAACAAAGTCAAATCCTGCAAAGAAGCATAAATTCCAAATCTTAACTGAGGTTTTGCTGCTTTTAATATCCCATGCTTTGGAGTACTTTAGAAATTAGCAAATCAAGGTAAAAATCTGACATTATGTCGAACTTTGTCAGTGAGTTAAGAAAGAAGAGGAATCCAAACAGAAAGGCATTTTTCAACAGCCTTTTCTTATGAAGCACAGTTATGAAGAAGCTTTTCTTATGAAATAGCTCCAATGACCATTACTAAGGTGTGTGGCAAGACAGTACAGGAACTTCCCCTCTTCAACATGAGAGCTCTCAGCAGAGATAACATGTTCCTGATTGTATGCTGAACTTTGGTTATCTTTGCAATGGAAAAAGATAAGCCTAACCACGAGAAGAGAAAATGGATTCCAGCCAGCTGGATCCTTTCAAGCATCAGCAAGAAAGTAACTGTATTCTGAAGAAGTGGGCAGGAAGTACACTGTCTTCTCCAGCATCCTTATAGACTCAGTCATTCAGAAGATACTGAGCTTGTTCCAGCCCTGTACTCTTACCTGAAAGATCCAACAGTAACCAGATCCTGCCTTTGCTCCTCATGCTTGCTTCACTTCTTTCTGAACTCAGCCAAACGTGACAAACAGCTGTAACATCTCAGCCCCGTCTTGTTCACTGGTGTCGATCTTCGAGAAAGTTTCTCTCAACTCCTCTCATGTTTTACAAATTTTGAACTTCATTGTTTCACCATTAACTGACTTTTTTTTCTCTCACCTGTTTGTCAAAACCGCAAACACTCTTCCACTGTAACGCTTGCTTTATAGGTAAGCTTTTTTCTGCCCTTTTTAGTTTAGAGGATCCTTTCTCTCTGCTCCCTGATATGGCAGATGACACCATTCGCTGCCGCTTTCATTTTCCTGTTTCTCATTTAGAAAACTTCGATACCTAAAACAGGATGGTAACGTCGGAAAGTTTAACAGTGCCTTGGTTAATTCCTGCTCTGAACAGTCTTTTCCCTGTTGCACAAGGCTGAAGAGTTAAGTCTCCTATGGCAAGGCGTGAGGCTGTACCAAGACGATGTCAATTAAATGCCAAAGTTAAAACAGTACCCCATCCCCAATGCCTTCGCTTTTACAGCTGTAAAAAAGATCACTTCCCCTCAATTTCAACAGAGCTACGTTTTCTACATTTTTGCTGACACTTCAGGTACTGCTGTGGTTTCATCAAATTGATGATATTATAGCACAGCCACATTATGACATCCTGAGCGATTTGCTAAGGGCTATGCCTCAGTGCTACAGAAATCCAGTAAGTGAAAACAGCAAAATCACTCTGTGTTAGTAGGAATGGCATCTCTTATTTAAGAATTAGAAGAGCAGCATGGGACCTAGTTTCAGTATCTTTTCCCCCCCTCTTTATGTTTCAGTATCACATACACAAACAGCAAGAAGCAGAAAGCCCTATGGGTTTGCTAGCTCAGGTAACTCTCCACAAAGGCTCCAGTCACTGGAGCTCTGTATTAAAAAGCTTCTGACCCAGAAGGGCAGCTTCTAATGGGATGAGCAGATGCACCAGCCTTCTGCCAGCTGGTACAGAGGGAGAACAGATACCCCCAGAACTGCCACTCCTGTCTGAGCTGGCCTGCCACAGCTGTGCCACTGCCCTTTACCCCAGGAGATTCTGCTCAAAAAAAAAAGTGTTTTTCCACAACAGCAGATCAGCACAAAGCATTAACAAAGCAGTAGCAGCTCACAAAAATTACCTTGAGACTTGCTCAACTCTGCTAGACATTTGAGTAACTGATGGTTCCCATTTGATTCATCTCTCTACTCAAACAGTATTATTACCAGAAATAATCAAAGGGGAACCTTTGTCTAGAAAACATCACAACCTAGCAAACAACAACAAACACCATCATCATGCTCTCTTGATCACATCCCCATTCACATTCCAGTTGTGGAGGGAGTCATAGACTGACCCAAAAATATAACATACGCTAAAGGGAGATACAGATTTATAAAGGGCAGAAAACAACAGACAATTAAGACCCTACTATTTGGGCCCTAATACAATATTTTTTCTGAAGTCCTTAGAAAAAATGGTTTTGAAAAATGAGTACCCTGAAAAATGGTAGCTGGAGTTCCTATCTTGCAAAAACCTTTTCTATCATATATGGCACATGCAGACACAAGTAGTTGTCTGTATTATACCTTATCCTTGGCATATAGGACTCTTAGAGGTGCTCCAGCCATCCCGTTCTCTGCTTCTCTGCTGATCCTGCGCACTCACACGGGAAAACATGTTTACTTTTCTGGTCTGAATTTCAAATACAACAAAATACCCGTTAAAGCAAGTTTCGGGCCACAAACTGCATTAGAAATAGCAAGATATTTTTAGAAGTAATAAATAATGCATACACAGAAAGGAAACATGGGGATTCCCTAATACCAAAATCACGGTGAATTCACTTCTCAGCAGCATGCAATTCTCTCTCTTTTCAAAAGCAACGGCAGCATGTCCATGACTACTGCAATTTTAGAAAGCAGTGCTATAACATATATCCAGTCACAACCTGTCAGTATAGCCAAAAAACAGATACTATTACACCATTTGGACTATTAAAGTGCAAAGTACCTTACACTAAAGACTACAAACACCTGAATCTGGAGGTTTTAAGTAATTGGATAAAAGCAAGAAAGGGATCGGAGCATCTCTCTTATGAGGAAAGGCAAAGAGCTGGGACTCTTTAGCCTGGAGAAGAGAAGGCTGAGGGGAGACCTTATTAATGCTTATAAGTATCTGAAGGGTGAGTTGGAGGATGGAGCCCGACTCTTTTCACTGGTTCCCAGTGACAGGACAAGGGGCAACGGGCATAAGCTGGAACATAGGAAGTTCCGTTCAAATATGAGAAAAAACTTTACAGCAAGGATGACAGAGCACTGGAACAGGCTGCCCAGGGAGGGTGTGAAGATATTTCCTTTCTAGAGATTTTCAAGACCCACCCGGATGCAGTCCTGAGTAATGTGTTCCAGGCAATCCTGCTTTAGCAGGGGAGTTGGGCTAGATGATCTCTCGAGGTCCCTTCCAACTCTGATAATTTCATGGTCCATGAAAGAAAAAAAAAATATTGAAAAATTCTAAAGAAACTAATCTTGTGTGGAAACAGGTCTTATGCAAACACAGTGTACTGCAAGACACATATTTTTATCTCCACAATATTTATAATAAATGGCTTCAGTCAAAGTTGACAGAGAAGCAGAGGCTCAGCTATTTAACACATCTACTCATTGTGTGATACTCTGAATAAAGAAGGACTTAAAAATTACTCCTGGGAAGGAGAGGCTGTACAGGGGCTTGCTGTCATGGTCCAGTGAGGCTGCACTGCCAAGACAGTCTACGGCCACTGCAAAGCCTTCAGTGGTTGTTTTGTTACACTCCAAGTTTATCAACCACAGAAAGGTAACTTTCCCTTTTGCTTTGTCCTTTTCTACTTTGAAAATAGAACAAAGTAGATTTTACTTAAAATATTTGTTTTCATAAAATGGAAAAGTGAAGGACTCCATGACTTTCATTATTCTGCATCTTTAAAACAATCATAAAAACAACCATTACTCTTAGCTTCAAAGGTAAGCATCCTGCCCAGAACCATGAAACCCAGCTCTTTAGCACATGTTAAGGTTAAAAAGAAATCAAGATAACCAAACAGACTTTTTTTACCCCTGGGAAAACCAAAACATCTAAATAAAAATAATGTTAATGGATATTATCTTTATCTTCAGGGGAGAAAAGGCTACAATTTAAAAAGTATTTTGTAATTAAGTCTTGTGATTATATTGGATCAAGACGGTCTTATCCCAAAAGGCAACACACAATGCATTTTTCAGTCTCCTCGGTTAGCAACAGATAAATGATGTTTATGTGACCTTAAAATCCCAATGTGCTGCAGTACCAGGCAGAAGTGATCACAAAGGATAAGAAGTAAATAGTTAAAGCAACAGTTCATGTGAAGCTCTGACCGTGCGTACCTGTAGTTACTTGTGACTTGAAGCATACCCTACTGGTCTTGCCTTCAGCCAGCTCTGTGGCCCAAGGCGAGCACTTCCTTTCCCGTCTAAGCAGAAAGAATTACTCTAATGGGCTGCAACTCCCTCAGCTTTAAGCACCATTAAATGCATGTAAGTTAAGAACTTTCCACAAGGGATTTCTGTGAAGCCATAAAAGAGATTTCCTCCTTGTTCATCACTTAGACATTGCTTTATCTAGAGAGAAGCTTACCACTATGCCCATCTTCATGTAAATTTCCTACTACCAAAACTTTGTCTTCTAAAAATAAGGTTATTTAGGTTATTTGCTACTCCAGTACAATATTTTACCTCACATATCATCTTCATTTCAGAAGCTGAAAGGGGCACTCAGTTAGGAAAAAGAGGTTGCTGAATAACCTTTCCTTGTTTTGGTCATGTAAGCAGTATCTCTAAATTGAAGTTCTCCCCCCTGAGGCACATAGTGGCAAACAGATGAATAAGCTAAGAATTTTTGAAGACTGATGAAAGGAAACCAAGAACCTTTTATATAAAAGGCAAAACCCACATGACTTCACTGTATGCTGAGCATTATCAGTCACATGGGAACTCCCTCCTCAGGATGTGCAGTTGAAGGGAATGGAGTCGGAGGCATGTTTCTACCCCAGCAGGCAAAGTCTGCTCACCCAGCACACACAGAGGTGAGCTCAGTGGTATGTAATGCACCATCAGGGATACGACATCCATTAATACCATATTTTAACCAGAACCCTGTCCTTCTCCCTCCCTGTTTCCCCACTTTCTAACTCTTTTTGTATGGAACAATGATATTAACCCACATCTAAAACCAGAGATGTTCTCTAAAATTTGGCAAGTTATGATATATCCAAGTAAAATCTTCCATGCCATGTAGCAGTCTCACATCACCCTGATGCAGGAAATGTCATGGACTACAGCTCTGACATTAAGGGATTTCTTCATATCAAAAGTCTTTGAATGCTTGATTCAATGAGAAGTTCTTATAATTCCACAATCTGGAACACAGAGTCACCATTTGGTTAGGAAGCTACAGCCAAGTTCATGCCTTTTGAAGTTCTTGTGAAAACCCTGTTGAATTTGACCAAAATTACAGGCTTCTGAAACGAACAAAACTCAAATACATCAGCAGCTCTCTGCTAGCATGTGGTTTCACCACCAGCAACTACAGCCAGCCCATGTCAGTGCTGTTGTCACATGGCTAGTCACATCCTACCCTTCCACCTCTAGCCAGCTGCAGCACTGTCTCCCCAGCCCCCAGTTCATATTGGGATTAGTGCTTTTGGGATTCCAGCCAGCCATCTCCAAGTCCTGGTGCTGGCATAGATGAGGCAAGGGGAAACAGAACTGCATCTTTTGGCAAGTGCTCCTAATAAAATCTCGGCCAAACGGGAATCTGTTTTCTAGGATGCTGCTCTGTGTCAACAGCAAACCTCTGGAGATTTGATCTGGACAAAACATGTTAATTATACCACACTTGCTTGAGCTGGTAATAAAAAAATCCCATCACTCTGTGACATTGAACATTAGCATCTTAAAAATCATCCCAGGTTTCAAACCCAGGCAAATCTCTACTCCATTTGTAATGACTATCACAGCTGCTTCAGAAACCTATAGGAAAATACTTAAAGTTCAGCACAAGAATAAAAACATACTGAAGGGTCACAGGGATAGCACGAAGAGGCAAATGTGATAACCAGTTTATGCTTCAGATCCAGCAACTTATACAGTATTAACCAACAAATAGCCAGGCCAAGATACTTACTTGAAACAGTTTTGGTAGAGGACTGAAGGTAGCTAGATAAAGTCATGGAAAGATTTGAAAAAGAAAGGGAGGTAGACTACCATCTGTGTATGCCATCTTTAAGCATTCTGTGGTAGCAGTCCTAGACATTGCATAAATGTAAATTTTAGAACAGAAATGAAAATGACAATATTTCTACAATATACCAAAAATGGGTACTAGTGTGGTAGCTCACATTTATATATAAAATTCAAAGAAGTTTTAACATAAAGTGTTCTGTAAAAGATATATTTAGGTATTCCCTATTTTCATATGATCATACTATGCCAAGAGGCCATATTAAAGAAAGAAAAAAAAAGAAAAAAAAAAGGCCTACTTTACACATATTTTACTTTACGAAGAAATAGCAGAAACTCCGCTATCTAGAAGTCAAATTTGCATTGAATATGAAATAGTTCTCTTCAAGATTTTGAGGTAAAGAGGGCTATTGTTTCTTTCTAAGATAAATAGTTTTCAAAAAGATGCAAGTCTGGTTTCGTTATAACCTTTAAAAAATAACATAAGAATCTATGCATCACAGAATGCAAGTGCTACAGTGTGCTGTCTCCTGTTTTTACTTGATCCATGTTGTATAGTTTTGCTAATCTTGAATCTTTGCACATTCATCAGCAGACTGATGATGCAGATCACTGAGGTCTCCTGAGGAATACTTATCTGGGAGGGAAAATTAGTCCCAAGCATAAAAATCAGGAATTATCAGAAGTTGTGATTTACAAAGCATACAGGAGAGTGGAATTTCAAGACGATCAAACCTCTCTCTACATGGATAAATTATTACACAGATAATATGCAGAATTCAAGATGAAGAGCTGCCCATTCAAAGGTACACTCTTCCCTGAGGTACATGGCCTGTCACACCAGGGCTATGAATGGACACTGCCATTCACCACCAGTTCATGACAGAAGCTGGGCTTGCTGGCCTACTCAAACAGGCCAATAAAAAAATAGAGAACAGATCCAACAAAACACAAAATTAGGAAGTATAAGCAGAACCATAGACATCCAGGATTCTTCTGACCAGACTTTCATTCCTTCCTGATGTCTTCCATCTAGCCAAGCTCCAAAAAATTCTAGGGATGAAGATTACACAAAATCTGAGCAAACTGCTTTAGTGCTGTACTGCCTGCATAGTGAAAATGGTTTTCCTATTGTCCAAACTGAACTTGAGTGAACTGCTTCCCCTCATGCTATTTTTGGTGGCCTTTAACGAGCCTTGAGGGCTTATCAGTTTAGGTATGTCCAGCTACTTAGAGAAGTAATCCTTACACTCTTGCTCCCCAACTGGTGGCGGCCCCTCTCCCTCACAAAGCACTTTCCTAGCAAAGAAGCTTTGTCTAGAAAGACTGATGGAGGAGTGGAAGAGTACCTCAGCCTTTTGTGTGTTACCTGCCAACAGACTGCCTTCTTCCATCCTTGAACACCACCCCATTTTCCCTGAACCTTCTCTTGTAACAACCATACCAGAAGGATAACACAAGAAAGGATCCTACCTGTACAGCATTAACAAAAATGTTTCTCCAGCAAATCTCTCTGCAAATAATGAAATGTGTTGCATTGTTAAATGGTCATGGGTAAGTATTATGTATTATGAATCTTAATGTATGCTGGAAAAAATACAAAGTGATTCATTAATTAAGACAACCTACATTTTCTCCTAAAAGCTGAGGCAGTTTGCCTAATAGAGAGGTTGCAATGCCCATGCGATGATTGAGGCTGGGAAGATAAACAGCAGAGCTAAGAAGGTGCATTGTAAAAGAGAAGATTGTGAGTTATTCCAGGAATTACTAGGTACAAAGCAATGGGAAGTCACCATAAAGTCAAGTGTCTATCCTAGGTCCCTTTGGATTAAGGGACTACTGCTCCTCAGCCCTACAGGTTGTTTTTCAGAAAAATCTCTTCTTTCTATTGAACTAGGTGCTGCTAAGATTAGGAATCATTTGCTATAGTAAGAATGTTAAGCAGAGGTTATGGACAGCTCCTGGCCCTATTACAAGAACAGGGTGATGGACACCCTGTCATTCGTTCAGAACGTTTGATCCTGAACTAGATACTGAACTGAAACACCAAGGCCTGTCTGTTTTCCTACCTGGCTTCCTTACTTCCTTCTCCAAAGAGGAGCATCTATATACCTCACTGCAACAACTGTTCAACAATGTCTTTTTAGACTTGCAGATCGCATACTTGACCAAGTTTCTCTGTGAAGCACACTCTGAAAGAAAACTTTCACCATATAGTTCTCCAAACTGTTGCTGGTTTTACTTATACATACTTTCTACCTGACATCACCTGCCTTAGCACAGGCTGAGAAACCTGAGCATTAGAGCTAAGTTTAAAAGATCCATCCCAGCAAAATCTGTGATCCTCCTGGCAAAGACAAACAGTTTAAAAGGTATTTAGATGGCTAATGACTAAGCATCTAATATAGCTTTCAGATGAATAGTAGCTGCAGGCAGCTAAGTACACTTAAGCACCTTTAAAAATCTTGCTAGGAGTGTAGAGATGTTTCTGAAAAGTAGATGCAGGAGTCTCACGAGTTCAACACTGCCCCTCAGCAATGAAGCCTAACCATGAGCTTAAGGTCCACTAACCAGAAGGTTTGATGTCTTCTGCATTTGCCACCAAATCTGTTTGCAGTGTTGCCCGTGTAGAGTTTGCTTTCGGTTTATCCCCCAAAGTTATCATTTGAAAGACCCCTGTAATTGCCAACAGTTTTTTTCTGACTGGACACTAACTTAAGCTTTGAAATAAAGTGAAGAGAAAATAATTATTTGGGCTGTGGGACAATGAAGACTTGCAAAACTACAAACTGCTTCATGAAGTGAAATTGCACCAAGGAGTAATTCATCAGCAGGAGAGGGAAGAACACACTGTGTTTACTTACACACATTTGAAACTCTAATGCAGTCTCACATGTTCTCACTTAGAATTGTTTGAAGGCACTGCAAACATACAGTGCAAGGCACTGTATTACATATGGTTTTCATCTTTGCACTGCATGTGCAGGATGCTCCGTTTTCCATATCATAATCCTGGCTTGGACTTGGGAGAATCTAACTCCTCCCCAATTCCAATGCAGAATTTTAACCAGGAATCATTATATATTTTGTAATTTCCCTAAAGCACTCACTTCTGGTTTCAAGCAATTATGTAATACTTGTTCAAGCTAGATTTCAGCATAGAGTGTGCAGTAACAGGGAACTGTAAACTCTACCCAGTGGAAATTAGAACATTGTTGAGAGGTTGGTGCTGGTCTCTTCTCATGGGTAATTAGCGAAAGAACAAGAGGGAATGGCTTCAAGCTGCAGCAGGGTAGGTTTAGGCTGGAGAATAGGAAAAAATTCTTCACAGAAAGAGTGGTCAGATACTGGAATGGGCTGCCCAGGGAGGTGGTGGAGTCGCCATCCCTGACTGTGTTTAAGAGTAGACTGGATGTGGTGTTGAGGGATATGGTGTAGGGGAGAACTTTGTAGAGTAGGGCTGATGGTTGGACTCAATGATCCCATGGGGCCTCTTCCAACCTGAATGATTCTATGAAAGTCTGAAAGAACATCTGGTGGGAAAGAAAAAGGCAAGGGGGGGTAGGGAAGGGAAGTTGAAGTTGTTGGAGTTTCTATTTTTAAAATAAGCATACCAATTTGTAAGCTGATCGGGATCATTTGGTCTTTTATTCTCAAGTATTTGGAAAGAAGAGATTGATAGAGTTACTAGTTTGAATGTCAAGAAGGTAGCCATGATAACCCACAGTTTCTTGTCCTGAAACTGTACCTGGAGACCACGATAACAAGAGACATTACAGGTTAATATATTGCACAGAGACTTTATTCAATACAAATATTTTTTCTGACAATAAGCCCAAAACCAAGATTAAAAGCTTGTCTAAGATATGACACAAGACTCAGAAGTCTTAAGTACAAGAGACCACCACTGTTCTGCAATATGGCCAAGATCAGCAGGATGTGGAAAAGTTGTCAGTTTTCAGCTAGATCCTACAGTTCTCCATGTATCTGCCAAATAATGATTCACAGCAGAACTCTCAAAATATTGTACAGCAATCACGAGAAAGCAATCAAGAGAAGCATTATGGTTTGCTGCATAGATCAAGGCTGAGAGATCTTCCCCCAAGTAAAATAACTGATCGATTTAATATAGAAACATGATGACAGACATTCAATACACAAAGCAACAGATTAAAATGCTCTCCCTTTATAGTATCAGCAACCAAAAGACTCTAAACCAACTAAGTAAAAAGAAAAATCTAACCTAACCTAAAGATATGCACTTAACCTGTGTAATTCAACTCACTGAAGCAATTAGAAAAAAAATCCCAAACCTCAGAGGACAACTATGCTGAATAGCAGACAGCTGCAGACACCTTCCCAAGGGATGGCCATTCAGCTTCTTCAGAAGATCCTGCCGTTCACTTGCTGCCTTTCAACGTTGGGCTTCCCAGCCTGAGTTGACAGCACACTTCCAAAGCTACCATTTGCTGATGGTGAACAGCATCAGAAACTCATCCTTCTCCAGAACCCCCCGCAGTTCTTTCAACTGTGCTTATTGAGATGCAGCAAGCAGCCACACCTATGAAGGCTACCCAGCACAGACGCTGGGATTATCCTGATGGTGCTACTAAAATTCAGAAAACTGAGCTACCACGTACCAGGCTTGCTTCCTCCCCAAATTTAAAACCACGATGATTAAAACTATCAACTTAAGAAACAAGGATGAATTAGAAAAGGGAGCATCTTGCCTGAAACACTCAGTTCCTGCAAGATTCCCCCTTGAAAATGGCTGTGAACATTAAATGTAATCTTGTTTCCAAATCACAGGATGAGCTCTTGCCACTGCAGTGAAAATACAGGCATCTGCATGTTCAAAAACAGGTATCTGAAACCCTGTGATTACTACAACCCTTCTCTGCTTCCCTTCAAGGAAAATTAAAAAAAAAATAAAAATAATTATAGTGAGATTCCAAAACAAGCTCCAGAGAAGGGCAACAAAGACGGTGAGGGGTCTAGACCATGTTTTACAAAGAGCAGCTTAAGGAACTGGAGTTGTTTAGCCTGGAGAAGGCCAAGGGGAGACCCTATAGCTCTCTACAGCTATTTGACAGGAAGTTGTGGAGATGTGGGGCTAATTCTCTTCTCCTAAGTAACAAGTCATAGGACAAGAGGAAATGGCCTCAAGTTGTGCCAGGGGAGGTTTAGACTGGATACCAGGAAAATTTTTTCGCTTAAAAGGTTATCAAGCATTGGAACAGGCTGCCCAGGAAGCAGTGGAATTGCCAATCCTGGAGGCACCTAAAAGATGGGTAGCTGTGGTGCTGAGGGACATTATTTAGTGCTAGTTTTGGCAGTATGAGGTTAATGGTTGGAGTCTATGATCTGAAAGGTAGCTTCCAACTTAGATTATTCTGATTCTAAAACTATCAATACTGTGTGTTGCTCCATAAACCAAAATGGCAAGTTTGTGGGCAGGCTAGAAATTTTAGCTTAGGTGATTAAAGAGAACAGTATGATACCCCAACCCTGGAGCTTCTCCCCACATATACACTTTAATAAACCCTGGAAGTTGACCTAAAATAGACTTAATGCCTCTAAGCCACCTTTAAACCCTGCAAAGTATATTCTATTTGTGTGCATATTTCAAGTATCACTGATATTAGATGTAGCTATTGTGATTAATGAGCCAAAAACATTAAGGCCTCACAACATACACAAAGGAAAAAAAACAGTCCCATGGGCAAAAATTGCATAAGTTTATAGTAAGGAAATAAACTTCTGTCTTCCTATCTTGCTGAGGGTATCCTGATTTACTATGAATTGCCTGTTAATCAGAATAAGAGGCCTAGCTTAATGCAATCAAACTTTGAGTTGCTGTTTAAAAAGTCAGGAAAATTAATAGTAGGTAAACAAACATAAACATCACTATGTGACATGTAGAAACCGCAAGACCTATATTACCTATATGCAATCACTGAGTAGGATAGATTTAAGGAGCTTATAGAAGGTCCTTCCACATAAAATACCTAAAGTACTTCAACACACCTTTGCAGATCTTTAAATAACAAGGTAGCACACAGAACAGACTCAAAACTTAAAATATATATAAAAAAATAAAACTAAGGATGCCTCATAAGACCATCAGCAACTTGTGCAGATATGCAGAAGCCTTGCACTTTGATTTCCTAATTTTTTAAGGGTCAGTCTAAACAACAGGGACAGACAAAAAGGTTCCCCCAAAAAATCAGAGCAGCTCTGGAGCCAGCTATTGACTAATGAAGTGTAGACAGAGAGCCACTTTGCAGTAGAACAAAACAGGACTTATTCTAGTGCCTTTTTGTGTATTTATATGTCAACCAAATATTATAACCTTAACTTCTAACACAAGGGTTGATTGGACTAATCGTTCACAGCTAATAAGGGTTAACAACCTGTTACGTGTAGAGACTCCCCCATATCACACAGCTAGCGTCAACGTCTTTATTACATCAACAGCAATGTACTAGGAGAGCAGATTTTTTGCAATGATACATTATTTAGATCTCTAAATAGATTTAGACAGCAAGTACTGACAACTTACTAAATGGAAATTCTAGTCACCTGCTGACTTGTAGTGATATTTTAAAGAAGTCTCAATACTGTGCTAACATTCTTCTGAATTACCCTTACAGGGAAATCAACCCAAAGAGATTTCTAGCAAGATAGTTACTTGTCAGCTGAACCCTTTTCTGAAGGCCATATTAGTATGCTTACAGAATTTGCTCACAGCCCAGCTCCAACACATGGCCCAGGCTGTAGCTAAGCTTTAGTTTTTTGAAATTTTAAGATGCACTGTGAAATAGTCATGGTTAAATTTAGTGTCTCTTTCTCTTTCCAGATATCGTGGAGGTTGTATAAAAAGAGACTATTTTTTAGCTCAGACTGGGATGACTGTAAACTCCACCAGGTAGCAGAAACACCTTGAAATCATCATTCAGTTCCTTCCTATGTGATTAAATTTTTAGAAACTTGGACTATTAAACACAAACAGACACTCTCCAAGCCAGAATCACAAGAAGAAGAATACTTTGATAGCACTAAAAGCTGGGAGGAGTATGCAGGACAGTGCTGGCCAATGCAGCTTTTGTGCTGACAGAAGCGGAGCCCCAGTCAGGCTGGCCAGAAAGCCCTGACACCACCAGCACACCCAGCAATGTAAGGAACTTACAGAGCCACTCCATCTCATCAAAGCTGCATCAGCCTGGGCAATAAAGTTTCCTCATTCAAGCCCTCTTCTGGCTGACATTTCTTTTTTGGCCATTATAGAGCTAAAACAAATAAGGGCTTTTTAAGAAATTCATATTCTTGTGTGCATTCAGCAATTTATTTGCAGCAATTTATTTTATTTTTTTGGCAGGAGAGGCAATAGAGATGGAATATAGGACATGGACTTTACATAGAACGTTTGTGTGGATTTGCTGTATCAAATCAGGATTTTAAAGTCTGTTATATAAGAAGGAAGAAAAAAAAAAATCCCCAGTTTGGCCAGGTTCTATACAATCTGGATGCTTGATCTCATTTAAATAAAGGTCTAAGAATAACTCAGGAAGTAGTGCTCAAATGTATTGCAATGTCCTCATCTCCCTTGCAAATGGTATTCATAATAAACATTTTTATTAAATAAGTATTTAAACAGTGATCACAGGCTCTCCAAATCAACCTATCTGGTCAGAGATTAGAACGTCGGTGCAGTTCAGAGTATCTACACAGCCTACAGCGCAACTGTGCCCTGCATCTGGTTCAAAAGGACAAGTTTAGGTCAAATACTTAATCTAGTTGCCTCGCTCTTATAAGTCTGTGCTATAACTTTTACATTAAGTATGTTTTAGTATCTAATTGATTCATATAATTTTTAAGTAAATCATGCCTCGAGTGACTTATAATAATTTCCAGTTGCCCAAATAGCTTTACAAGTGCATTATACAGAAAGAGAATTCAATGTTCCCCATTTAATAATCCTCAAATGGTTTTTAAAGAACATTGCAGGGCTTGTATCACAAAATACAAAATCTGGAAAGAGAAAGCAAGCACAAAGGATAGGCTGCTATTAATGGCATTCATTAATAGATAGGTAACTTGTTCATTTATTTCCCGGTGAATTCTCTCTTCTCTGTTCAAAGTTTTCAGACTACAGCTAACTAAAGCAAAAAGAACTTTGAGGTTTTGCACTATAAAATACCACCATCGTACCCACTGCTTTATTCCTACCTTACACAATGTTATTTGGTTTGCTTAAGGTGTAATACAATATTTGAAATCTGGTACCTAGCTTTTCCAACATTAATCTAAGTTTTTGCTCACGCTGATTTCTAGTAGGCTTATCTGTGCTGACTGCACTATAGCTTTCCTTACAAACACCCTTATTATGAAACAACAGATTATTTTTATTACAACAACACAGGTGAGGTTTAAGCACTTCTCCCCTTAGATTAAAAACAAACAAACAAACAAACAAACAGGTAAATTCTCTAATAAAGGTGTTGGAGTTAAAACTGCACTTCACTCAGTAATCCATCAAGAGGGGAATACCACGCAGAAGCACTTCCGAGACTGAACTCCAGTTTTCCAAGGCCACTGTATTTCTAAACTAACCTAAATCAAGTCCAAATGAACTCTTGTAAGTTAGCCTGCAGGCATGCCAGATCATGAAAGCAGGGGTAGTACTAGGTGACAAAGGGCTTTAAAAAGCATCCAAAAATTAGAAAGTAGAAGCAGTGATTTTCAGCCCCACTTACCCTATAAGGCCATGCCCTGCTCAGTGCCTTGGAATGCAAAGCAGCTGCAGGTTGATGTAGCTTTTTGCCATAAAACTAGAGATGCTACTAAATTTCTTATCACTCAGCATCTCCTTGTACTCTGTAAACTGCACTGCAATTCCAAAGACCTCCTGGTATTTTAGCTACAGAAGAAAGGAACTATTCATGGTCTCTTTTCTTACACACCTGTGGGAAGACAATACTCTGCAATGCCTTTTCTCTTTCACAGGAGTATCTGCATTTTTGCATATAAGGAACTACTCTATATTATACAATGCTCACTTCACCATCTTTGCAGCTATTCCAAATACTAATTGACTCAAAACCCACTCATGAGTAGCACTCATGTAATCCTGTATAGTAATGGCACTTCATTAGACAATCAATGAGATGAGGCAGACTAAATCTGAGCTACAGATTCTGTACTAAGATCAAAAGAGCCTATTTCTCTATCTACATCAGCCACTGAGGAAGAATCCAATTCTCTCACTCTTTCACTCACACAGAACTGGATTTAACTAGCTTTTCTATGTGCAATGTATGCTATTTTGTCCTGATTGCCACCTACAAAACTAAGAGGTTAATATTCTCTTCTGAAAGTACGTATATTACATTGTAACAAATTCCAAATTAATTCCTTAGTAACTTTGAGACCACGCACTGGGAAATTCAGCCACAAAACTGATGGCTGCAAAGCAGCCTCAAAAATAAAATTTTACACTAACGCAGAATCGTGACTCACAATATGCTCCCTCTGTCTGCATTCATTTTAGAAAACTGATGAACCGATGACAGGTGTCAGTTTGTGCTTCTTAAGCGAAAAATCAGATGGGAATCCAGATTGTAGTTTTACTGGAGGTCAAAGAAAATACTTCTAGAGCTCCAGAGAGCCTGAGGAGCCAACTTTGTCCAACGGTGATCCTAATAGGGCTCACTTTTAAACCCATTTTTGTTAGGAGATATATAACAACACCTAATTGCTCTCTGCAAATCACAGAACTGTGACTTTCTTGTCTTATATCGTAAAGGTAATTTTTTTTTTCCTTAATCAGACTATAAACCAATTTATTGTATGGTTGGTTAGGCCAGCATGAAAACATGCAATACAGAACCTTCATGCAACTGTGACACCTTTCCACAGGAGCCCTGTAGCTGCATATAACAGGAGGTTTGAGATGGCTGAACTGAAAAGAGAAGCCAACACCTCGATTATACATTTTTTTTAAAAGTTCCTGCCAACAGTCAATATGGAGGCCGTTCTCCATCAAATATCAAGCTCACGCTTCCACTGTCTATTAGCGCCAAGAATGAAATCACTCTGTAGCAGTGTCCCTGTCCTTTGTGCAGCAGAAGCTGTTCCTTGGCAACCAATGCAGACAACTGAGTTGCCATGGAAACGGGAAAGACTAATTTATAAAAACTCTGAAACAAAGCAACTGTATAGACAACCCTAAACTAGGGTGGGTATGTTCTGAATTAATTCCTACAGCATGTCCACCATTATATATATCAATATATGCATATATTAATATAATACATTAATAACTGGAATTTTCATTATTTCTGTAAAATTGGATTTACAGAAAGGTAATGTTTCACTGCACTGGCAAATTGCAGCCCCTTTCTCCCTTTGGTTCAAGCTCGCAAATATACCTGAAGTTTTACATTGCAGTTCAACACTTCCCAGTTCAGCCAGTTTTTTTTTTTCCTTCAGGGAAGAGAAGGTCTGAGGGGAAAGGGCACAGAATGACTGTCAAAGGGTGTGTCAGCAATATTTGCAAGCTGGATAAAACAAGCATTCACATAGTGGAAAGGCAGGAAAAAGTGTACATCATAGCTCATTTCAGTTAAGGAATGCATATGCAAGTTTCTTATTCATTAACAAATATTTATTAGTGGAAAATTTTTTATCTTAGCAATTAGAGAGATGCCAGAGACAACCATCTCCTGAAGGCTTTTTAACCACGTTTACATGCTGTGTACGTGCACGTGCGGAGAGCACGCTCAAAGCACACAGTTTTGGGAGTGAACAAGGAGCAGCGGGGGAGAACCCCACCACATGCTGCATTTCTCAGGAAAAGAAACCCACATAGCGAGGCCTCTCTTCAAAGAGATAACTAATATATTCAGATGCCTAGCAAGGCAACTTAACTCCTCGGTATCATCTACTCGAGAGAAAGAGCAGTGGAGAGAGCCTGAGAACATTTGCTCAGAGACACAGAGTCACTGATGGCAGGTTCTCACCTACAGGCGCAGGATCTCCTGCTACGTTAACCTCATCTCTCTCCAGGTTCACCATGACACCTCCACAGAGTTAGTCTTAGGCAGTAACTATCTGTTACTGGCCAGCTGCCAATCATGGCATGCGTGACAAGAGTCCTGGCTGCCTCACCTTCACAAAGGGAAAAAAAAAAAAAAAGAGCACCCAAGAGCATCAAACAGAGCCTGTTCTACTCAGCTATAAAATTCCATAATGTTATTGGAACCATTTCAAAATTGCTAATGCTCTTTCAAGCTTGACTTAAGCAGACCCATAGGTCCAAAATGTATTAGACAAGGACTGAAATAAAGAGCCCGTACACTTTAGTGCCATGGGAAAATAAACTGGAACTAAAGACATCAGCAAGTATAAAAGAAAATGCATCCTCTTGATGCTTTTTGCAAATCAAAGAAATCAGTTGTACAACTGTATTCATCCTCAGCTGTTCAACAACCTGTGAAAACCAGCATTCTCAGTGGTGATCATCACCAAGATTGTCAGGTGTGTAAAACCCCATGGAGATAAAGGAAAGCAGCTGCGCTGAAGAAATGCTGCACATCAAACCGATTTGAGGAATTATAAAAGGAAAAAAAAAAAGAATACATCCCAACTGAACACTTACTCTGAGTTCCCCCAGTTTAACACCTCACCTACTATACAAACAAGAAACAAATGATGCACAGATTCCATTAGTTTTAATGCAATAGTGAAACAACTTCTGAGCTGTAAGGGTGCTTGTAAGAAGTTTCTCCAGTGCATTACATTATACACCAACAGCCTATTTCTCACCAAGTACAGACTCATCCCAACAACCTGACAAATACTATTGCACACAGTTTCTCTGGAGAGTTTTAAAAGTAAGTAGAGGTCAAAATTTAACCTCCATAACTTAACGAGTTGGTGTACCAAGTACTGACTGTGAAGTTCTCTCTACTATGGAGCTCTAACAGAGCTACAGTAACTTTTGAGTTAGCCTTGGAGAAACCCAGAAATATAAAACAAGGCATGAGGAGTTTGAGTTCCTTTAACAGGGCACCAAACAGCAAAAGTGCAGACCAAATTCACTCAACAGAAACATAAGAAACTTAGCCAGCTATCTCAGGAGTGTAAGAACTTTTAATTAACATGTTGATTTTAACTCATTCTGCTGAAATACATCATTGCACATTCTCCGCTTTTAAAAGAGATGGGTGAAGATACACTCTGCACTAGGCACTCCTAATTCTCTTCTGCTGGAGGCATGGCCCGGTTGTAAGTCTCCTATAGCTCCCCTTGATTTTGGGGAGCCAACAGAACTCCACCTGGATATCTGACAGCATTATAGTTTGAATACTCTTTCAAAACAGTGAATTACAAATCCATTCTTCACTGCCTACATGAATTCAGGTTACCCATAGAAAAGATCAGAACTCCAATTTTTCATCAAACTATTACCTTACTGGAACAAGGTCGCTGTTATGATATATGTTAAAACAAGAATACACAGTTTACTGCTTATTTTAACAGTTCCTTCACTTGTGATCATCAAACATCCACTGGATTAAGGATCCTTCCTCGTTCTGAAGGAGGCAATATCAAACATTTCCCCAGTATCTCAAAGTAAGGACTTCAGATCATTTCCTCTGGTCCTGTCATTAATCACTTGGGAGAAAAGACCAACACCCACTTCTCTCCAACCTCCTTTCAGGTAGTTGTAAAGGGCAATGAGGTCTACCCTCAGTGTCCCCCAAACTAAACATGCCTAGTTCCCTCAGCCTCATATGACTTGTTCTCTCCACCCCTCACCAGTTTGGTAGTTCTACACCTGTATATGTTATACCACATAATGAAAAAATATTTTCTTAGGAAGGGAGCTGCCACAATTAAGGACTAATCCTGGCAGGCTTTGCCCAATTCTAGTACCCAGCAGAATCAAACTTCACAAAGCTCAAGGAAATCTGAGCCACGTTAACAAGGGACAGGGAGAAATGGGGGTGGTGGGGTGAAAATCCACCTGAAAAAATAACTGAGCACAATCCCAAGATTTTTTTCATAGATAACACCAACTGGAAGAAACAAAACAAAACAAAATAGCAGAATAAATTCTAACTCCTTACTTGTTCTCGAGAAGCAATGTGAGTGCTGGATTGTGGGTGTATGCATACACAGGCACACAAAAGAGCTCCAACTTGCTCTTCCCAGATGGGCAAATTACTGAGCAGCAAAAAAATTTATGCAGTCATCTCTGAAGAAATGAAACCTAAAGTACACAGGGTTATGAAAGAATAACAATAATAACAACAACAACAACAATATCTTTTTGATGCATATTGATCAAATCCTCATTCAAGAAATCACTTTACATTTAGTGAGGAAAGGAAAAACCACCCCAAAACCACTCACTTTACCTCCTCACCCCTTCCCAAACATCATCTTTCCCATTGGATGGGAGAAAACTAGGAAGATTCGAGTTTGCCCAGCTATCTTGCAATGTTGGTAAGTAGCAATAGTCTTGCTTCTCCTCCATATGACAATAGAAAAGCAAGTGAATGAAATAAGATGTCTGAAGAGAGTTTTCGCATGGCATGAAATTTTATGAATGAGAGCAGTACCAAAAAACCCAGGTTAGTTTATTATTCTATTGCAGGATGTGTCACAATACTTGAAAGGAGTTAGCATTAGCCAGTTGACTCAGAATGGTATTATTCACAGCACTTAAATCTTTTCTGAAAAAGGAAGTTTCAGTACACGAAGCCTATGGAAGATTTTAAAGTCATAAAGAAAAGAGTTGTCTAAAGGGAAGAAAATCCCAAATTATGATTTGACAAGACTAAAACACAGCTACTAAGTCTTTTGTCTGCTAAAAAGTTTTATTCAAAAATTCCTTACTTAGCTTCATCTACTGCTTCACCAAATTACTCAGGACACATATGCAATTCAATGTTTTTTTTCAGACTTGCTAAAGATCTAACAAATGCTTGGATACATCACAGCTCATGTAGCTGGCAGAAGACCCTCTAATTTACTTGTTATGTTTTTGGAAATGGAGGAACATCTACCCTTCTAGCATCCCTCTCTTCCTATTTTGGGATGCATTATTTGGAATTTGCTAGAAGGCAGCTGCTTCTCCTTCTTTTACTCCCAAGGCTCCTGGGAGAGTTTCATGGGATTGTAAATCAGTTCCTTTTTCCTGACCTACATGTAACACTGGCTCTTGTGTAAAGAAGGCGAGTGATCTTTACAGCTCTTCTCAGTAGCTCTGAGCTGCTTTCTACAAACTTCTCTCTCTCCTTGATATTCCTTCTGTGCTTTGTTTAGCCTCACCATTCCAGCCTACTGGCATCA
>VZTM01015156.1:778-16836 GCA_013400555.1 Jacana jacana | reverse complement strand
GGTGTGTTTATCTGTGCATAGCACAACTAAGTTAGGAAAAAGGGTTCTAAAATAACTAAAGAATCACATCTACCTTGAACATTGTATATTCTGGTCTTCTCAATATATGGAATATTTGGGAATACTTCATGGACAGTTTTCTTTTGCACAAACAGAAAATGTATCTGATGCAAATCATTAAGAAGTATCCATACTACTGTAGACTTTTACCTAAGGTGTCTCTAGCAGAGAAATCTAGATGAGTAACTTTCCAGAGGTATCTGGCTCTTTCTACTGACTACATTTACTGTGTGTAAATGCATCAGGTTTATGAGGTACATAAATTTATGACAATTTTTATATTGGCACTGGTGAAGATCTGCATGCTACATCTAATCTCATACTCTGTTCCCAGCAGGGGTCAATATAAAATATGCAGATAAATATTATAATCAGCAATCTATATCTGATGCACCGTCTCAGCTTTTGAAAGTGACTCCTAAATGAGGTGTGCATCTAGATTATAACATTTATTAGCAATTTATAGATGTATAAAGAATAATTAAAAGCCACTACCATCTTACACATTTTAAACCAGTTCAGGGTTTTGGCATTCACAACATCTTTTGGTGGTGTTAACTAATTTAATTACAATTGGGGTGGAAAAAGCCACTATTTTGATTTGCTCTCAGTCTGTCAAATTAAGCATAATGGAATCTTTCTAAGCCATGAGAAGCTGTGAATTGCTTACTATTCCTTATTTATTCATAAATACATCATTCATAATTTTATCAAGTATCTACTGCATGCCCCATATCCGCCACCTCCTCTATCTACTTATTTAGTACCTTCTCAAGTGGCAGGCGTGCAATACATTAATTTGTTTTTCTTTTTTTATTCTGTGACTGTTAATTTAAATTAACTCAGCAGCAAGACAACTTTGGGGTTTTTTTAAAATATTTTTTAACAAATATACATATTCTATGGCTGTACCTGCACTTACACATTGGATGCAGCAAATCTTGTGATCTTCTTCCTGANTGCACTTACACATTGGATGCAGCAAATCTTGTGATCTTCTTCCTGAGGTGTTCTAGGTAATTTTGGACTCCAACACAGGTTTTAGATACTGAACAGTTCACCTATTGGCAGCAGCAAGGGCAGAGAGCACAGAAATTCTTGGCACTGTGATCTTTCTTGAATACCAAATGCAGTTGGTGCAGTTCCTAAGTGCAGTCCCAAAACCAGGACAGACCATACTATTTGGACATGGTCCTAGAAATCCTACTGTAGTTGACCCTGACTGTACAGAGGAGATGGACAAGGTGACCTCCAGAGGTCCTTTCCAACCTCGGTCATTATGCGATCCTTTGATACCATTCCTGATGTCCTAGGAAATTGGAAGTGTTCCTAGATGAAATAATACAGACCCACTAACTGGATCATGTTTCTTCCTTCGATTGCTAACTTTTTTAAAGTGTGTGAGATGCAAATTACTTCAAAAAATGTTATTCTTCTCTAAATAGACTATACTTACAAACAAACCCACAAATTCTGTTGCTGTTATGGTTTCAAACTATGTATTTGGTAGTCAATTTGAAGTTTTATTTTACTGTTCTGTGTTCTGATTCTTATGTTCTATATTTTATTTTTATTCCATTTGCTGTTTTGTTTCTTCTGTCCAACAGTTCCTCAGGTTAGCCAGGGCTCTTTTAAAAAAAGTGGCATTTTGTTTATTGCCTTTTATTCCTCTGTTTAAGGATGCTAAAGGCAATGCACATCACATTTAATGATTCAGAAATTTTATATCTGATTAATTTTAGAACTGTTGTTTGAACAACCTCTGGTCCAGTAAATGTGTTTATTTTATTAATTTTGTTTTAAAACAATCTCTTATTGACATGTGAGAAAGTTTCTGAGATTTACCTTTCATAGAGATGATGTTTCAGCTTTAAAGGACATGATCTCTCTACTTTTCTTAGTACTAAATATGTATATTTTTAAAAATTATGTAATATTTCTAATCTAATGCATCCCATCTCCTCTGTTCAGGCTGTTCAATCCCTATTTGTCTGTGAAACTTTTCAGCTCTTTGTACAAAACCTACTTCTAGTGTAGTCAAAGAGAAATTTATACCAAATTATTTTTACTTTGCATCTTTATGCCTTAATATTTAAATTGAAAATTTCTTTGTCCACTTGATTTTGTTTGGACTCTTCCATTTTGAACTATTTACTTCTGCAAGATTATGCTCTGCTGTTCAGTAGAGCCTGAGTTTGCTTGCCAGTTTGTTTTTCCATTTGCCCCCTTGCTTATTTGGCTATTTATATGTATCTATATTTTGAGCAAGGCATAGTCTTGCTCAAAGACTCTAAAATGCTGAACTTAAAGTTAGGTATTATTACAGTATAATTTGATAGGTGAGCCTTATCCTTTCCATATAGGAGATGAATGTTAATATTTTATGGCTATTAGCAGGCTGAACTTTGAATTCATATGTCTACTGTTAAAAATAGAATCAAGATGTGCTTTTCTTTTTCCAAGTTCTTTAATGAGTTGCTCAGAGAAGCATGATCCCCAGATGTCCAGGTTCCTTCCTCGAGATGCAGCTTCCCCTTTATACAGATCAACAGGTAAGGAGGGTCTTCCTTGAAATTGTGCTAACTATGGCACAAGAGTAAGAAAAAAAAATCTATCTCACCTACTTAATAATCATAATTCAAGTACTGTAGTGGTGTAACACGATTTTGATTATCAAGGTGATATTCATCTCTTATTGCCTATGTCATATGAAGTTTATCATGCATTCTGAGTCAGTTGCCTTCGTTTCTTCTACTGGCAACAATAAGAATACTTCACTTTCACTATCCTTGCAACAGAAAGGTGGATTTTGCAAAGACATTAATCTCTCCCTATTGTAACACAGACAGCATAGATTAGTAGTTTAGACTTTCTATCCCTAAATATGAACCTAAGATTTAGGTATCTAAACTTAGGAGACAGACATCCCTCACTGAGGAGTAAGGCATCCTGTTTTCTCACTATATCTCCTTGATTACAAAGAGTCATTAATAGCTTGCAACAGATGAGACATCAGTCATTCTGGCCACGGTCCAACAAAGCAATTAAGCTCATGCTTAACATTAATCAACAGAACTGACTTCAGAGAAACTACTTACAAACTTAAAGTTAAGTAGGCATTTAAATATCAAGCAAACAAGTGTTAGAAAAAAAGGAAAATCTGGACTTCAGAAATTCATCAGGCGATACCCCAAATATGTGAGAGGGTATAGTGTAGCTGAGTATAAAAAGGCATATTGACTAGAGATTAAAAAAACAAACAAAAAAGCACAACACCCCTCCCCCCTCCCCGATTATATAGTATCAGGAAAAAAAATATCTTTATTAAGATTTTACTAAGAAATCCTTATTTTAAATGTTCAAGTATAAATAGTTAATAGTGCAAAGCTGGGAGGAATAAACAGGAGATCTAAAAGGACTTTCACAGAGACCTTGCAGAAGCAAAAGCTTGTGTCCCACGTTGCATGGAAAAAAAGGCACTGAGAGATTTTCCTAGAAGGAGTGGTAGATGGAGACTCCCAGGATGCATGTGTATATATGTATTAAAAAAGCCAAAACCAAACCAACCAAAAAACTCATAAACAACAAACTGAAATCCTGGCTGAAAGCAATCTGAATGGGAGCCAGCAATGAGGAATGGGCCTATGAGAACTTCATGGAGTTCAACAGTGCAAAGTCTTGTACATCGATTGGGACAACCTCTGGTATCAATACAAGCTGGGGATGAAGGGATTGAGAGCAGTCCTACAAAGAAGGGATACTGGTGGAGGAAAAGCTGGACATGAGCCAATAATGTATGTTTGCAGCCCAGCAGGCCAACTGGATCCTGTGCTGCATCAAAAGAAGCATGGTCAGCAGGTTGGGGGAGGTGTTTCTGCCCCTCTACTGTGCTCCAGTGAAACCCCACATGGAGTACTGTGCCCAGCTCTGGAGCCCTCAGCACAGGAAAAGCATGGACCTACTGGAAAGCATCCAGAAGAAGGCCAAAAAAATTATCAGAGGGCTGGAACTCTTCTCCTATGAAGGCGGGCGGAGAGAATTGAGTTAGTTTCAGCCTGGAGAAGAGAAGGGTCCAAGTCGACCTTATCGCAGCCTGTCAGCACTTTGAGGGGGTTTATAAGGAAGACAGAGACAGACTTTTTAGTAGGGCCTGTTGTGATAGGACAAAGAGTAATGGTTTTAAACTGAAAGAGGGTAGGTATAGGGTAGATATAAGGAAGACGTTTTCAACAAGGAGGTTGGGAAAACATTGGAACTGGTTGCCCTGAGAGGTAGTAGAGGCCCCATTCCTGGAAACATTGAGGGTCAGGTTGGACAAGACTCTGAACAACCTGACATATTTGAAGATGCCCCTGCTCATAACAGGGGGATTGGAATTAGATGACCTTTAAAGGTCCCTTCCAACAGAAACTGTTATTCTATGATTCTACAATTCTATGATTCTATGATGTTAAGGCTTGTAGGGAGACTGTTGTTGCTGTCTAGAGCTTATTAAGGAAAGGTGTAGAGAAGATTGATCCAGATTTTCAGAATTATACATTGCAATACCAAGAGAAAACTGAAACAACTTGGAACATGGAAAATTTGTATCAGATTATTTTTTTTCTTCACCATGGGAGTTATCACACATTAGAAAAATTTTCCCAGAGAAGTTGCAGAATCTTCATCTTTGGAGATATTCAGAACTCAAATGGACAAAACCATCAACAACCTGCTGCAACTGTTATGTGGCTCTGCTTTGAGCAAGGAGTTTTTCTGTCTGACTTCCAAAAGGTTCCTTCAAACCTCAGTTATTTTATTATTCTATCCTTCTGTCATAATTAAAGTTGTGATTTTTAACTCTTAGTTCATGAAAAATGTTTGGATTAGCGGCTTGCCATTTGATACAGTAGATATCTTGACAACACAGGTATCACTGTATATGCAAGAATAGCAAATATTGCCATATGGGTTTCCTTCACTGGCTTTTCAGAAAGGCTCTGAATAGCTGGGAATAATTCACACTAAAGTATATGAGAATTTAAACTTCCTCATGAGAGAAAGTAAATACAATGACCGATGTTAAAATATTTTAAAATGTTGTTAATTATTGGAAGGGAAGGGTAAGGAAGTTCCAGGACCGTGTCTTTGGCTATGTAGAGATGATAATTCAAAAACTGAATAAACTGCAATAGTAGGTGTACAGTCATTGCATATGACAAGGGATCAAATAAGGATGGACCACATGACAAAATGTTAGCTCAAATAGGGGAATAGTTCAGTAATTCTGTGTATCAGGATGTGATTGGCAACAACAGAAATGGAAACTAGAGAAAAGAGATTCAGCTGACACATGTCTCCTTACAATTTAAGCACAAAGCCAAAATACCATGCAACAGACTTGCTTCATTCTGGGCACACAGCCACATTAGTTCTAATTCCAATTCTACCATCCACAACTCTTGGCTACTTCAAGCTAAGCATTTGTACTGCTGCAGATATTTTAAATTATGAACGCATTTGCTAAGAGATGTCAGAGGAAAATTAAATAAAACGGTCCTTGGCAGTGACTAATAGACTATTTTTTCTGTCATGGCATGACTTATTTTGGTTAGTCTTTTTTTATATTATGCTGTTGTTTCAATAATTAAAAAATAAAGTCAGAATGGGTAGACTTGGAGTTGACTATAAGACATAAAGTTATTTAAAAGGGAGAACCCCTCCATAAACTTGGGACAACCTGAAAGCAACTGCAAATGAGGCATTTGTGAGGAATGTATTTTTTCACTAAGTTAAGGATGCAGAACTTTGTATTCTCCCCCTTTTAATTAACTGTGGAGGATTAGCAGAAAGACCACATAGAAAGGCACTTAGAACTTGGTTGTTTGTTTTTTTTTTTTCCCTGAAAGTGTAACCACACATCCTTGTCATAGTCTTTATTCAACTGTGTATGGAGATTTAGTATTTGAAAACTGTGAAACGTTCTCCTTCTCACACATAGGAAGTCTGTGAATGTCACAGATATGGTCCCTTCCAATCCCTGATATTCTGTGATTCTGTATGATTCTGTGAGTAAACCTCAAGCTGCATTATTATTCACTATGCCTTGTGCTAGACATTGGGATTACAGTTTTTAGGGAAAGCTTAAACTTGATCATGGCTGGGACACGGTATGCATAATTAATACAGAGATTAATTCTGAATCATATCACAGTAATTGTGTTACCTTTTTTAAGTGCAGAGTCAAGACTGTATGTTCTTGCAGCATTTTGGCTCTGATACTTGATAGTCATACAAAAATTGCCCAGAAATTCTAGAGACAACTAGAATATGCCCTGTAGCCTTTATCCTTTATAAACTTAATGGATTTTCATTTTGATTTTAAAAATCCTTCTGTTTTGCTGAAATTTTTTTTTTTTTTCCCCAGGAATTTAAGAGCTCAAGTACACCCCACGTATATTTAGTCAAATTGGATCATATCTTTAACAGCGAGGCATTATCAGTTCCCTGATGTATGACTTAATCCCTAAGCAGAACTTTCTCTCTGCATAGCTGACTTGAATCTACTGATTCCTGTAGTCTTATTTCACTTTTACCTTTACTTAAATAAGTTCTTGATTTTTTTTTTTAATATTTACCTTGATTTTACATACTTTATTTCAAATTTAACAGGTGAAATAAAGCATTCAGGTTTAAGATTTTTATCAGTGAAACCTATCAAACTTTCTACTTTATGTAAAATTTTCATGAAACAACAGTGAGCAAATTAATCTGACAACATTATAATTTAAAAGTTTACAGGACACGGTAGGATTACATGTAGGAATAATAATTCTCCTTTTTCAAAGTTTTTAACTGTTTTGAAATGTTTTGTTTCATGAAATCAAATTGTTCAGACTCTTCTTTCCGTATGAAACAAATTTAAGAATAAAAACATAATCCCACCATTAATATCAGAACCATTTTAATCTGAAACCTGAAGAAAATAAATATACACAACTTCAATTTTTCATTTTTCTGTAGATAAAATTTCAACTCAATACATATAATCTTTCCCCCTGAAATTTACAGAAAATTATCTAATCTGAAAACAATTCTGTGGTCCTTAAGTATATGCAGAATAAAAACTTCTAGGTGTTGGTTAATATTGTCAAGCTTAATGTTTTTTCAAAATTTTAACTTATATACATGAGCTGTATTTTCTAAGATTTTATAAGCAAGAATTATATTGATATTGCTGTACATGTCAGGTCTTTCTGGGACCTTTGTAATTTTGTTGTGTATTACTATATTCTAATGAGTGATTAATGTAACTAAAAACTGTTGGTTAAATTAAATGTAGATTATTTATTACTTAAAAAAAATAGAATTTTTTTCATTGATGCCATTTTAGTGAAATTTTCAATTTAATTATTAATTATAGCAGGGGAAAAAAAAGATTTTAATATAGCACTAGCGTAGTCTTGTATAATAATTTCTATGTCTAAGAATCATCAATTTACTGTTTTCAGTTCTCCTCAGTTTTTCAACATACATTTTAAAACATAAAAATAAGCAAAATTAGATCTAAAATTTGAAATCTAACATTGCCTACACTGTAGTGCAAAGGTAACATTTCTGCCCAGATTTGGTTTACTTGTTTTGTGTCTTACATTTAAGGGTAGTAGTAGCCAGAGCTGTCTTAAAACTTCTCAGCTGTATAGCTGAAATTGATTTTATTTTTTTCATCTCTACAATGTTGTTCTAGGTTTTCTGCAAGTCTGAGTAAAGTTTTAGAAATCATAGATGGGAATAAAGGTCTGTCTTCCTTTGTCTAGCTCATTTATTTTTGGCCTTTTATTGTTAGACATAGATTCCCATAGTGCCCTACAGACCAGTCTGTCTCACAGGACTTACTTTATTAATATCCTTTTCTCTGTTTCCTAATGCTTCTCTCATTTTCCTGTATGATGCTTTGCTTTTCCTTGCAGAAGTGGATAAACTAACTCTTCTGTTTCTCAAGCAACTGGAAAGAGGAAAGTAAAAGCAAAAAAGGATAAGAAGGTAAATATGAATGGGAAAATGCAGGAAAATATGTTAAGGTGCTACAAAGTGCAGAGCTCATTTTTCCAGTTGTCTAATGAGAAGGAGGGACCACGTATCTTGCCTAAATTTGACACATTGAGTACAGCAGATTACTGGGAGTGTGAAATAGTGATGAGGTTTTTGGTTTGTAGCAAACCCTAGAACAACACACTACTGTGTCCTCTGGCATAAATGTGTTCAACAGCAAGCATCCTTCCATCCCATTACTGATTTTCAGAATAGTCTCTGTTACGTAGGTATGACCTTGTTCTTAGAGGTATGTTTATGATTTTAGCTGCATTAAATACTGTGTATCTACAACATATGTGCATAATTTCTACAACAAACCTGTAAGCCTATAATCTCATAAATGAGAAAAAATGGATGTTTGTTTCTGTTTGGTTTTTGGGTTTTGGATTTTTTTATTGTCTCTAAAGCTAAACTGACTGGTAGAAGTTACATTAGTATTACTTCACTCTGTCAGATGAATCAATGGATCTCAGCTGACAAATTGTAATTGCTTTCCCAGTCCTTCCTCATTAATCAAAACACAGTATTCTGGGCACATTGGTTACCCTGACTTGTCACTGTACTCATGTGATCCTTTGGAAAAATACCTGAACAATTCCATTTCCTAATCTTTTTCTTTTTACTATTTATTTCAGCTGCATTGAGCTTTTCAGAAAAGTACCTTTTGATTGCAGAGATTTATTATGTAGTACAGGACAGACTGTGTGTTTGGGGAATAGCAAAACAAAATAACAAAACTGTCAAGGTGCTGGGGTCATGCAGAGTCTGTCAAGGGCAGGACCAGCCAGAACCTGGGTAGTAGCTGAAGGGCACTGAAGCAGTCTCACCCCAGCCCTGGTCATTGGACACCTCCCTTGGGACAGGGATGGGTTATGCCTCAGCTGGGATGAAAGTCTCAAGTTAAGAGGGAAAGTTCCTTGAAAGGTTTTTGTGACATCATCGAAATGTGAAATACCAATCAATATAATTCTATACTCTGGTCACAAAATCACTTTATGCTACATAGTTATAACATTGGAATTAAAAAAAAAAAAAAAAAGAACAACTCAAAAAATGCCTCTATTTGTTGGAATGTTTTTCAACAGATACACAACTTTGGAGAACATTCTGTGTCTATTTTTCATTTAACTCCTTACAGAAAACAGATGTTTTGTTAGTGTGCAGTTATCTAAAAGCTATCTAATCTCATGAGATTTTTTATGAACTTGGTCATCACAAAATATCTTCACTGAGAAACTTCCTCTCCTCCCTTGTCTGAATTACAAAATCATTGGTTAAATAATTAAATTCTGTCCCTTGGCAGGTTCTCTATAGAACAATCCCACATAATAATCTGCAGAGAATTTAAGATGACAGGAAAGTCACATTCTTTTGTCACAACTGCAGAACTGCAGTTCTGTCAATATATCATACAAACAATGAACACATATGCAAATACATCGATGCAAACTAGTATAGCTTTTTCAACAAACAACAGTTAATTTTCTCCCAAGTAGTTGCTGTGTTTTGTATTTAGTATGATAATACCATTGATAACACATATTGTTTTGGCTGTTGCTAAGTAATGCCTATACTAAATCAAGGACTTTTTCAGCTTCCCATAAAAGATGAGAGGGAGCACAGACAGGACAAGCTGGTCAAAGGAATGTTCCATATCATAGACAACATGTTCAGTACATGAATGGGGGTTGGTCGAGGGGCAGGAATCCATGATCGCTGCTTGGGACAGGCTGGACAATCAGTCATTGGGTGGTAAGCAATTACAAATTTTGTATATTCTTTTATTGTTATGATTATTTTCCTCTTTCATTACTATTCTATTAAATTATCTTTATTTCAACCCAAAACAGGTTGTTTTTTTTTCCTTTTTCTCCCTCTTCTCCCTACCCTACTTGGGGCAGGAAGTGGGGAGGGAGAGGACAGGGGCATGATGTGAATTCATAACTGTACATTTAGGGAGATTGCTTGGTCTTCCTTGCCAAGAATGTTATTTGATCAAGAGTCCATTTCCTTTAAGGGTAGTTATCACAAAACTAGCTTTCAACCAGCTCCTCTTGCTTTAGGCAGCACTAACACTGCTTTATTTATAATTGTTACTAATTTTATTGCTCTTGAAACACTGCTGAAATAAAGAGCACCCTCTAGCATTATTTTCTTAGCAATGTGTCAAAACGCTGAACGGCACTTGTGGACCAATTTGTATTCTAATTATGTAACTTGAGAATGACCTTGTAATGTTGGTATCTTGCCAATATTTTAACGGATTTATGTAAATGTTTTCCATATATGAAGCTAGACAAAACTAGACAGTTGGTAACAAAAGCAATTTGTATATACAGAAAGGCAAATTAACCTTTGAAGTGTCTCAATCAAACAGAATAGCTTTTGGAGAAGCATTTAATTTATTTTGTTTGAAAAAAAAACCACCCGATAACATGAAACAGAGCATCTCTTTTATTGCTGGAAAAAATCTGGAAAAAATATTTTGTTCTACTTCATGAAAGCTCCACTTGAGCCTAGCTGACAGACAATGTATGATTTACACGTGTGTTTGCTGTGTTACACCATTCTTCTTTGAAAGTGAGTGTGTAATGTGGATTTTCTGGAAAACAGGAGGCTCCTTCTTCCCTGATAAGTAACCGAGCCTGCTAGGTAAAAGAAGCCTCCAAACGTCACAGGTTATGGCAGTAGCAGTGAGGTTTCCCTGCAAGAGTGTACAAGATAGAATGAAAGAATGCTGATAAGAAACAGAAAGTAACGTGCCAGAAGTGATGAAAGAAATCCTCCTGTGAACAATAATTGCACAGTTAGTTCCAAGTTAGTTGCTGATTTGACTGAAACCAAGCCTGAAGTTCGAGACCTGCATGTAAAATCACAATAGGCAAAGAAAAAACTCTTTCTGAGCCCTTTTTCAACCTTTTATGTTTTGTTTCTGTTCTGTCTTCCTTGGCAATTTCAAGTTTTATCATTTAAAATGCAACTTTCCTGTGACATAATTTGTAATTTATTTTAGGTTTATGAGGTTTGAAGAGCTCACTAGGAAGAAAAGATCTAGGATGTTACACCTTAAAGCTCTGGGTAAAGTCATCTGTGCTTCAAGTGCCTCTCCTCATTGCTCATCGCACTCCTTGTCTCCTTCAAAATACCACTCTGAAGCTGCTGCATCATATCTGGTTTCTTCTGACAGGAAGCTAGTTGTCTTTGATATTGGCAAAATTGTACTAAGTACTTGGATTCTACATATCTACATATCACTGTAGTTTCTCAAAAATTTTTCTTATTGATCTTCATTTCATCACCCACTGGCATGAAACTGAACAAACAATTTAGGGCTGGGTCTAGAGCTACCACAGAAAAATAAAAAAAAAAATTACAAGGGCATTGCATTAGACTAAGTGCATACATTAAAACACTATATTGCCTTGGAAGAACTTCACAAAATTCAGTCTTTGCCATCTTAGAAGGTATTTGTGGCTACAAATTTATTAAATCATGGAGATTAGCTATAGATGTGATTTCAACTAAGAAATTTCAGAATGGAGGAAAAATAATAAAAGAAGATAAATTTAGTACTGATGCATTATTGTTTCTTAGAAATGCAGATGATGACAAATGGGCCCCAGAAATTGAAAGGAAGAGTGGGATACAGTTCGCTTTCCTATATTAATCTGAAAATTGTCTTAAATAAGCTATATTTGCTCCCTCTGTTGTCAAGGGAGAAACAGGTACTCCCTGTGATTAATCATGCACAGGTGATTAATCTTACGTGGTTTATAAAAATGTATTTATACTAGTTAATTATTCAGTTAATAAGTGTATTTGTACTGTTTTTATAAGAAAGGAGAGAGGCTGGTTCATCTTTAAAATATCATTAACAGTCCAGATTTTCATATTTTATATGCTGAACCTTCCAGTGAATTAAAATGTGTAATTACTTTGGTGTCAGAAGTTAAAGTAGAAACCTTTTTTATAGAAGAGATTAATCCTTTAAAAAAAATTAATTTTATTGAAGCATCTGAATGTCTATTTGTTGATACAGTTATATAAAATGAGTAAAATTCAAATATAGAATCTTTTTATTCCGTTATAGGATACTAGAACTACTGTCTAAAGAGCAGTTTGCAGGACATGAGTGTGCACCCCAGGTTCTTGAAATGGAAGGATGAAAGACATCACTTCCAAGTTATCTTATTGATACATGCTGGTGGTGAACCACAGTCTCTCAAACCAGATAAAATGAGAGTGAGGAAATATCTTCATGGCACTTTAAGAGAGACAGGCAGTATAGGAGAAATATCCACTCTGCTCTCCTTCTGAGCAGCTACCAGATATGAGAAAATAAGGACATGCACAGGCACATGAGAGATGGACTTGCATCAGATCCTGCTAAGGTCAGAAGACTTATGCTTGCATAGTTTAGGAAGGGCATCATATTGATGTCCTACCCTGGGAGTCAAAACACCTTGGTGGATCTCCTACTTCTGGGAACTTACACTGTTCACAAAATACAACATCATTACAATAATAGATCAAATGGTCAGGCTGGTTTAGACTTAGATCAATTTTTACCTACCTCTAAAATGCTGTGGAGTATGTATCTGTTGTTATTATCTTGACAATGTGTATAAGATGTCACATCAATAAAGACTCTATGATCTACATCAGCTGGTCTTTCTTAGGTATAAGGATCTCTGTCAGTTTATGTAATGATTTGCAGCTGATCTTTGGAAGTGTGCTATTGGTCAGACTAGGTCTGGGAGTCCTGGAGGACTGGAAGTTGACAAAGAAGCTGTACTGTGCCCTTGTGGACAAGAAGGTCAACGGTCTCCTGGGGTGCATTAAAAAGAGGGTGGCCAACAGGTCGAGGGAGGTCATCTTCCCACTCACCTCTGCCCTAGTATTCCCTATCTGGAGTACTGTGTCTGGTTCTGGGCTCCCCAGTTCAAGAAGAACAAGGAACTGCTGGAGGGACTCCAGTGGAGGGCTACAAAGAGGATCAAGGGAAGGGAGCAGGTCTTCTATGAGGAAAGGCTGAGAGGCCTATGTCTGGTTAGCCTGGAGAAGACTGAGGGCAGGTGTCAAGAAGATGGGATCAAACTCTCCTCAGTGGTGCATGGTGACAAGACAAGGGGCACAAATTGTGACACAGAAAGTTCCTTCTCAACAGGAGGAAAGCCTTTTTATTTTGAGGGTGACAGATACCTGGAACAGACTGGCCAGAGGTTGTGGAGTTTCCTTAACTGGAGATATACAAAACCTTTGGCTTTATCTTTCCTAACCTGTTCCCTGGCTGCTTGGATGATTTCTCTGTATTTTTCTCAGGCTACCTGCCCTTGCTTCCACCCTCTGTAGGCATCCTTCTGTTTTAGTTTCTCCAGGAACTCCCTGCTCACACATGTAGGCTTCCTGGCACTTTTGCATCTTTCTCTTTGTTGGGATGCACTGCTCCCGAGCTGGCGGAGGCGATCCTTGAATATTAAAGAAGCAACCATTACTTTTTTCTGATATTCTTAAACCAGCATTTATGGCAAATTCAATACCTATATCTTTATGAGAGCATTTGTAGTAAAAGCTAGCACCTATCTGCCATGCCAAGTTTACAACCACCCTTTTTTAAACTGATAATTACTATAAACGTACTTCTTGTGACATTATATTTAACATACAACTCTGCAACCACAATGCTTATTTCAGTATTTAATATTTATTCAATTTATTTTGTAACTTTTTAGGATAGTTTGGAGGAATGTGTCAGTTAATAATATCTGAGGTGGGAATATGGCTTTCCTATTTCAGATAAGTACAAACATAGATATGCTATGTTGCAAAAATCTTCCCTCCTGTTTAGATGTTAGCTTTCATGACATCTAGTTCCCACTCTTTTGTACCTTGCATGTTATTTGCAGCTACTCAGACCATGTTTTAAATGGTTGTAGAACAGAACAAAAACCATTCCAAGGCTTTTTCAGATCTGAAAAAGACTGCATACTTTTGAAAGCTTAGGGTAGCTTGCACAAAATAGTATATGTATATTGTTTTGGGAAGGGAAAGGTATTCTAAAATTGGTAAAGTAACAGCACAAATAAATGAAACAAACAAACAAACAAACAACAAAAACTTGGAAACGTGTAAAATTAGTGACTCAGAAGAGAAAATTTTAAAATTACCATTTGTTCTGAGTCTAGTGATGTCCTTGATATTCTTATTAAGGACAAGAATTGCTTTGTGGAAAGTCTAGAATTTTAAGAACTCTTAGTGATAGTAACTTCTATATCACTAATAGAGATGATCATGTATATAATAACATGGTATATGGAGAAAATGTATCACTCCCCTTACCTCCAAAATAAAGAGAGAAAAACACACCTAGATGTATATTCATGCTTCTTACACAGGAAGAATTTGCAGATACATTTTATTTTTACTTTATTTTTCAGTATTTGTGATCAATGCAGCAACATTAGATGGAAAGAAGTAACATTTTTGTCTTTCATGAAGCTGAATTATATATGATGTCTGTATAATCTGACAGGTGAGAGAAACCAGATGGCAGGCTAGCTAGCAAGGCTAAAAATTTTCTCACCTTGTCTCCTTGCTCTAAGAATTTCAGACTTGTGCAAACCTGATCTGTGTAATGTGCAAGATTATGCCATTTAGATTACTGGAATTTAAGGAATTCAGGATGTTAAATAACAGTTATTTGAATCTATTTCTGAGAAATGTGTTATAATCACTACAGGCTGCTTTGCCACATCATGCTTGCATCTCAGTGGGAGGGAATACATTGTTACTCTGAACATGAGGTTTTTATCTAGTATAAGCCCCAGGTTCAAAAATAAGCAAGACTGGCCCATTTATTGCATTATTTCCCATCAGCTTGTGTCTTGTTATGTTTTTGCCTCCATATACACCATAGAAAAGATGCTAAGTAGAGTTATTTGTTGTGTGTGTTTAGGCACTAGAAATGCAGGAATAATTTAATAATAAGAAAAGTGTCACTTGAATTTTCTCCTCCGTATTGCTCTCAGGCAGCATCCTGTATGCTTGTTGCCTTATGCCCTTCACTACTTAGAATCTGCTGCAGTTTTGTGGTGTTCTCTGTACATAATTTGTGAAGTGCTTTGGGATGAAAAGTGCCATATAAATGTAGGGTATTATTATACTGTACTCTGCTTCACTGGAGAAGCTGCATCAGGAAGAGTGTTTTATTGGGTTATCTCCTAGGAAACCGTGGTTCACTGTAATGATAGTGACTAGCACTCTTTAAATGGGACAGTAGTGGCAAAACTACAATCTAATGGGGATAAAATTAGATAGTGCCAAGTTGGGTAATGGTGATTAACCATGTACTAAATGGATATAAAATTATAAGCTCTGACTTCTTAATACAAATACATTTCCAATTCAATATTAAAGCTATATTTTCCAAGATTCTCAGGAGGTTTTGGTAACAATAAGAAGTTACTGCACTATCACATTTAAGCCTCTACATTTCAATTGCGTCTTAAATTATCTAAGTCATTGTGCTACTTCTAAGTTAAATGTCACAGGAAAATGCTTTATTGCATATATTTTATATATATAGTTGTAGCAATTGCATGGTAATTAAGACCTCAATTCAGCAGAGCAAATAAGGAAAATCTTTTCTTGTTATTGCTGGAGGACAATTCACACATTTGAAGTTCGTATTTGCATATTATGATGAGAAGCCTCAAGATAATCAGATGCCATATTCCTCCTCCCACTGAACCACTACACCAACACAAACCTCTACGTTCTCTCACTTGTGCATAACACCCCTTCTTCATCATCACTGTAACAACTCATTTTAAAAAGCCTTAGCTCTACAGTGTCTCTCTCTATGCTAACTTCCAAATATGATGCTCAAGAAACAGGTCACTGAAAACAGAAAACAGACTGTACCA